>JAPYYV010011841.1:0-39413 GCA_030522625.1 Copidosoma aretas | reverse complement strand
TTTTTAACACGACCTTTTTGTTGTTACTACAACTGCCGCTGCAGCTGCTTGTTTGTGCAATAGAATCCTATAATGGTTTTACGGCGTATGAAATAAGTTCTTAGTATATACTAAGATTTAGTTAAGATGTAGGTGTAAGAAGTACTTAAGTCAGAACATATTCAAATATTAAGGAATATGTTCGAAGATCACCGAAGACAATAATTCGTAAGTTTCTTGTAATTTAATTTAATTTCTGAAATGATTCATTCCAAATAAGAATTTGAATGACAACATGAAAGTTGGAACAATTGGAATAATGTGGATGCAACAATATTTTTCTTTTTTTCGTGAATTCTTTTATACATATGCTGACGGATATTATATGACACATTTAAGCACAATTTATAAATATTATCTTGAGTTGCAGAAACTCGAAGCCTAATGACAACCTGTAGGGTAAATAATTTGCATTGTCAGAAGACACGTTGTAAACACGTCGACAACAGCTCCTCACTCTTCGAATTTAATCGACATCACGATCCCAGCATCAAACCGTGATGTTGTATCATAATCAGTTGTAATAAAAAAAACCGAATTATCTGGCGAGAAAATTTCCATCTTTGGCCATCGATCATCTTTATCCCTCACCTTTTGCGGGGATAAAAATTTTAATAACGTTTATCCATGCATACGCTGATACACTCGGCAGCGTTTCCTTCGTTCAGTTCCCGCCCATTTAGCGCATGCACACACATACACGCAAACAGCGAACGAACAAAAGTAAAACTCTACCGACAACCGTCACAGGGGCGAAAGAGTGAGAAAGCTGCCACTCGTCCTTGGTAATTTTCTCGATTTCGCAATAGCACGCTTGCTAGCGTTATTCACGCTCTCCCCGGCTCTATTATCTATACACTATATGTATGAAACCTAGGCGATATTAACCCGAAGGAGCACAGAGCGCTGGACGATGGCCAATTTGATATAACACTCTATATTGGGTATACATCGTAAGTATACGGCTGTATAGCGTTTGGGTTGGCTCTCAGAATCGATGCGATCTCGATTAATTTGATGTAAGACTTTTTTTACTCGAGCAACACTTTACACCAAGAGTGTTTCGAGGACTCTGGGCTGCACAGAGTGTCTATTGACTGCTCGTGATCATAATACATTACAATATGTTGCACGAATGATTATTGTAAACTTATAAAGGTAAGTTCAAATGAATGAGATTTAATTATTGCTGACTAGAAAGTGTCAAAGGATCATCAGGTACAATGTTTTACAGCTGTTTTAATTTAATATTTGTCACACTCTCGTTGAAGGTAAAAAATCTCATTCGATCTTGCAAATGAACAACTTGACAACAATGGAATCAATAAATAATTTCAAAAGCCTTTGTACGCACCTCTTCCTCTCAGATCATGCATCTTGGTGGAATTCAATAATTAGCGCAGAGTAATGACCGATCACTAACGATCACGATCAAGGCCCACTCGACTCTATAAATCGATACGGGATTCATGAGTATATGTCCCCACGAACGAAAATCCTAACTGTATATTCTATGAAAACGTTCCACGCTTACAAGAAACCCATGGGGTGTAATGAGTGTGTCTTATTGCTGCCGAAAAAAATATATAACCGGAGTAAATTGAAGTCGATGTATCTGTTCCTCGGGAAATTGCAGGAGGAACGCGCGGAAAAATACACGTGCGAGTATCAATCTTTCTATCCACTCTCCTTCTATCCATGCACTTTCCGATAGTGTACCTCTACACTAATAAAATGGATAACAATAAACTGAGGGAGGTACTTGCGTACATGCGAATAAGCGCAGCACAAGAGAGAGTGAGAGAGAGTACGCGTGGGGCCTTTACTTACAGTACACGTGCATGCTTTCGAGGATAAAAGAGAAAGATAGCTTTGTGAAGGGCCTCATGCCACTATACTATGCGCCGGGCGACGCGGCATTGAACGACCTTCAAGGATCGATCCCCCTTTTGCTTCCACTCGCTCCTTCTCTCTTGTGCTGCGACTGTTCTCATCTCGCCTCTCATATGTATAACGCACGCGGAAAGAGCACCATTTTTTTTCTTCGATTTGTAAAGTAACTTTATTTGCGTACACCTCACTTCGAGTTGTGTCTATATACTTAATATACGGTATTTGTAAATGAAATTTAGAGTGATTTATGATTTAAGGGCATGGGGTGAGCAACCTTATTTTTTAAATCTAGCCAGCTCGCGATGACTATTTTGATTAGAAACATGGGGTGTTGATATGCATCGCTCACCTAGGGATTGCTAAAAAAGAAAAGAAAAAAAAAAAAAACTGGGTTAATAATTAAAAAAACTCAAGTAAAACATCTCTAAAATTTGGCTGCTATATCAAGATGCAAATATAAAATAAATGTCTACTCGCGCATAGAAATTGTTTGACACAACGATAATGATGTTACTATAATGATAATCCAAAAATCAACCCTCAAGCAGGTACAGTCTTGGCAATAAGAGTTATTTCAACTTTCTCATTTTTTTCTCTCTTGCACAAAAAAGATGCACAATTCTCCAGCCTGGACTTTTTGCTATTTAAAACTTTAGGTTCCAACTAATAATAGGTTTGAACTAACTTGGATTTTAAATTAAAACGAGATGTTTATTGGCCCAAATGTATAAACAGGGCAATATTAAAAGTTTTGATGCAGTTTTCTAAACTTTATAGGTCCTTTTTACGACTATCTTTTCTTTATATTATAAAATTAAATTACAATAGGAATATAACACTAGTAGCAAAAAAAAAACGTGTAAATAATAATAATGATACTTTATATTGTTGGATTTCACATCTATGTAAACATAGTACAAATAAAAGATATACAAAAAATTGTACAACAGATTTAGGTTACACAATAGTGCGCATAATGTAACCAAGAAAGAAACACTTCACTGTTTGTTCTAAGGAGATACGAGGGACTTAAGACATTTTTGATAGTTGCCAGACGTGTCTCTCTGAAATCAAAAAGATAATCACACTTATACCGCAGCACTAATCATCGTTGGTATTGTAACAGACAACAGCCTGTCAAAAAAAATAATCTTGGAATTTTATTACGTTCTATGGACCAAAATTTGCTCATTCATTTTCAGCATAAGCTCATTACCGTTATCCTTTCTCAAATGAATCATAATATTGAATTTCATACGATCCAATGAGAGTTCATGTGAACGTTTTTATATGATTGTGGATTAAGACATTGTTAATTAAATAAATTTCTTGTTATAAAGTTACAAAAAATAACACTTACTTTGATCCAGTCCTCTAGCGACTTCCCGTAAAGCTTTTGAAATGCTTTCTTGATATCTCCAAGATCGATCTCGCTACGCGAAACGATGATACGAATCAGAGTGTCGTCGTCTGTGCCGACACCACTCATACTGGCATGGAGACGCTCAGCGAAGAAGTTTGGTTTCGACTTGACACATTTGACTAAAAAAAATCAATAAATAAATGGAATATTAGTACGAATAAAGTGTGAAACAAAAATAATAAACAATATAGTAAGACAAGCACTGGATAAATTTACCAATCCCAAGAAGACCTTTCCTATCATCATTTTTATTAAACGCTTTTTTGATGTCTTTCTCGATATCCTGGCCGGAAATATTTTTATACATTTCAAAGGTTTCTTTGAGCTGTGGATAGCTGCGAGTGATAAGGATATTTCTGAATATACTGTCGTCTTTTTTCCATTGGTTTTTGCCTAAAAGGTAAAGAATCATGTGTAATACTACCATGCGTCCTCAATTTTACCGTGTAACTATCAACATGGATTAATATATAACCTTCTTTGTGAAGAGCATGGGCGTCGGCAGAAGCTTGGGTCGGATTAACTTTGTGGTTATCATCCCTATTGGCCTGGACAAGGGAAACAAGAAGCCGCTTAAAGAAGCCAGATGTCTCTGCTTTCAGTGTCTTTTCTAAGCCATAGCCTTTATCTGCACAGGAAACAAATGACTATACAAATTAATAATTTTTAATGTGATGGGTGAACATTAACAACAGAGTGTATGTCCGGTAAACAATAGGTTGTGTGATCGAACCACACCCCTTGGTATTTAGTGTTCAAAAAGGTATGCGAGTCTCTGAAAAGGTATTCTGCATTATAGTTTTTGTGTCTGCTCAATTATTCCTGTACCAAACTTGTATGACCATATGAGCACACAAATTTCGTATTTAAAAGTATACTTCCCATAGTATATTATACATCTAATGAGCATATGTAAATAATGTCCCATGTGTAACGTATGCAAACATGAGATCTGAGGCTTATTTACTTGCTCCCGGGGTGTGTATGCGATATCTTCGTACCCACTTCCACCATTTCGTACAAATGCTTCTTATTAATGAAATACCCATAACCTGTGCACTTATTCCAAAGTATAATATACTGGAATAGTTAAAAAATACTTGCCTTTTTCGTAAGCTTCAGCTACTATTTTGATCCCCTTGTTGCTTAGAGTGCAGAGAACTTCAATAAGAACCTCTTCGTCGGTGCCCAGGCCCTTCATAGAGTCATCTAGTAGTTCGACGTAAAAGTCGGGTAGTGGAGTCATAAGTGCCACAATTACTTTTTGGAGATTGCCAGAGAGGTCCTTCTTCAAATTTTTCACAAGATCCTGGCCGAAATTGGTCTTATAAGCCTTGGCGATCTCTAGTCGTTGGTCGATTCCACGCTTCGTCAGGACGTCAATAATGTCCTTTTCGTTGGTGCCAATGCCATTAATAGCACGCAGAAGAGTTTTCGCATCCTTATACGCATCGAATGATTTAACCGGGTATACCGTTGGTGTTGGCTAGGGTGAGATGTTTTATTATTCCGATTTCAACTATGTTTGAAGAAGAAAAATAGATAGATCGATTGCCTATTATTATAAAAAGGGATGATCTCTGTTAGAATATAAGCATACCTCTTTTTTGGATTACATAAATTAAGAAGAAATAAAAAAATAACAATATGAATAATTGTAAATAATCAAAATTTAGTAAGTTTGTTAGAAAGTCGAGAGTACAAACAACTCACCTCAGGATAATAGGGCTGCTGATGTGATGATTTGATTTTTTTACCGTTTAATTCCTTGTAAAACATTAAGAGTCATCAAGTTAATACCAACATTTGAGATATCGCTCATTTTTTGTTTTATTATGTGATTGGGGTAAATTCGTATGAAGTACGTAAAGTGTTTCATCATAGCATAAAGCGTATGTAATTGATGTTCAGGAATGATACCTTGTAGTTGCAACGGTGAATATATGTTTTGAATCATAAGGTTCTAAAAATTGGATAAAAAATGTCTTTTAAATTGTAATAACTTTAATACCCTCGTAAAAAATATTAGGATTTTTGTAAAATCTCGAAATAATATATCTCAAAACGTGATATTTTTAACTTTTACGAAATATTCTGAAACATGAAAAACGTGATTTGAGGGATACTATTAAGACCTTTTCAAAATATTTTCCTAATAGTTGTTATGAATGATTTTAGAAGAACTATTCAGAACAGATTTTTAAATTTTTCTAAACTATGTTTTTTTTATTTAAGATTGTTAATTAAAGTCATTTAAAATTATTTTCTACAATATTCCATCGATTTTCAGTTGTACTAAATGTCTAATGAAAATCGATAAAGAAAGTAAACTTATGTATTTAAATATCAAATATTTGAAGAACATTTCTATCATTTTCTAAAAAAAGCTACCATTAAGGTGGCTCTTCAGTGAAATTTGGAGAGGTTGTTGTTTAATTTGACACAAACTTCTACCTTAAATTTGAGACTTTTGTACCACCTAAATTTTTAAGAACAAGCTCCTAAAAGTTTAATTCTCAACATGGGTTTGATGACAAGCATATTATGCGTCATTGTCGTTACATTCATGAAATATTATATAAAACACAAGGGATTGAAACAAAAAACTAACACAAGAAAGCTTATTTAACGCTGAACACATTAGTACTTTGGAAACTACGAATAAACATTCAATTTCAAAAGATATTCACCCAAACGCAATAGAAACATACAAACACCTATGCTCATAGCCTATACTCGATGTAAAAAAAGTTGCAAGATGCGTTTGCTGGCGAATACGTCATCTGATACTTTCAGGTGTGATAGTCTGATGTCACGTAAATGGATAGTACAGGTGTGAAGAATCACACGGAGAAATATTGTCCTATGAAAAGTACGTTCTCAAAATGCGACATCGAGAAACTGCATGCGCAGTTTGCTTACACTGAATATCCTCATGCATACATCGAAAATCACGGGGTACTCTGAAAAGTACATCGATATTTCTGATGTACGCTGCGTACGCATCCGAACTGTTGATGTATACACCAACATTTTCAGTGCAAGCAAACTACGCACACAGTTTCTAGATGTCACATTTAGAGAGTACTTTTTATAGGACAATATTTCTCCGTGCACCTTGGAATTAATTAACACGGCGTTCATTTTGAAGGTACAGAAAAGGTCACACGAAACCAACTTGTCTTTTTTTACCGGAACAAGACTTTTTTTCATAAAAAAGAGATAGTAGTTTTGTACATGATGGTGCATGTCTACCAGGGCAAGCACTGGGCCCCAGGAATGTGCGAAGTGGCCCTCAGGTACCCCGTGTGCTTGTCTTGGTTGAATGCGCACTTAATGCGAACCCTGCTTTTCTACCAAGGGTATACTTAGTAGCAAGTATATTTGTCTCAACTCCGATAGCAGTGTGACGCGTCAGTGAGAGAGATATACTTGTTACTAAGTGTATACATCAAACGTCCAAATAAGCGCCCAAGATAAAAAAAAATAAGTTAACATTGATGTAATATTCAGATTGATTCGGAACAGTTATATCTTGGAGTGTTGTTGTCATCTAGTCACTTTAAAAATTCTTCAATACATAAAAAAGTTATGCAGGGGTCTGATTCTGATTATTCCATATCTTGCACATAGGTGCGATTTGTGTGATTAGACAGTTACATAAGTGCGATTTGTGCGATTACACAGTTACATAACAGTCACATAACATTTCATAGCGTCCAGGGTTTAGTTATGCGACGATAGCATAAAAAACCACTGACGATTCAATAAATCAAAGCTTCTTTGAGTTCCAATTCATGGAATTTTTTTTTTTTTAAGTAGGTTTTATTGTACGTCTATAAGTTAAACTTATCCCTCCTTTGTTTTTGTTTTTAAGGAGTTGAAAATTATCCTGCTGTTATTCAGAAATCCCGCCAAAAATGATATTTTTTAAGATTTAATCTTTTGAAAAAATCAGGAGATTTAATATTTTTGTGCGATTTTGTAATCACCTAGTGGTCACACTAAACATTATTTTCAGTAATTTTTCAAAGTTGCTTCGTTGATGTAAGACTGTTTGAAAACGTTACGAAATCCAGTTACTGCTTCCGCGTGGTAATCGCCTGCCAAGCCAAAATTTCCTCATAAAATTATTTGAAATGTGTGAATTAGAGTAATTGTTAAAAATATTTAGTGGCAATTTTATAAAGATACATTATATATTATTTTCCCATCTAAAAGTTGTATACAAAAATTTAATTTCTTCTACATGACTTGGAAAATATTAAACTCTGATTAACTCTTGGAAAACAAAAACCATTTTTTTTTACCCTTGTTTTACCCTAATTTCTAAAAAGTGTAAAAACATTTTATTTTGAAAAAATTTGTGTAACCAATTGTTAATAATAAAAAACAAAAACAAAGAAGAACTACAAAAAAAATTATAGTGATAATGAAAACAACAATAACAACAATAGCAACAGCAACAGCAACAACAACAACAACAACAACAACAACAACAACAACACTAAAGCTCTTTCTACAAGAAAGCAAATATTTTTGTACATACCGATAAACCAATACTGATATATAAGGCGAAGTATATTACAATGGACTTCATCGTATATGATATTGAAAATCAAAGAATTAAAAAACGATTTTATCTGTATAAAGTTACTGTTTGACTGACCTGAGTCTACTAGAAGAATTGAGCTTATATAAGCACTCAAATGAAATAAGTATGGTGGGGCTATCTCAGCCCCCACTGTTTGCTTGGTACGAGTTTAGTGCTGCCATCACATAGTTCTTCTTTTTCATTTTAAGTCTCATGAATATAAATTATTTTAAGTCGATTGGTATCCAGATTCGGTAAAGCTACATGTTAACGTGGCTTCCTACACTAATATAACTTACCTTCTTCTTATCTCACGGATCTGGGAAATAGTTGTACAATAAAAAATTTGTTAGCTGCCTCAGCTAAGATATTTAAAGCTTTTTTTTTTCAAAATGCACTACTTAAAATAATTTATTTTCCAGACAATTTTTATTGCCATTTGCAGTTAATAAAATGCAAAAAAAAGAAACTGCTGTTTCTTATATATTGTTTTTTTCCGAAGTTTAAGACTAGTTATTAAAATATTCTTTTTTAATGCAATAGAAAATATCCGTTGAAAACAGATTTCGATTTATACTGATCCAAAACCAAGAAAAAGTATGAAAATCATGCTTGGAGTAAATGTGTGCCTTAAAAAAATCCTATCATAATTATTCTACTGTTGCTTGTACACTGCCCTACACGTATAACTGTCGCACGACACTTTTTTTTTTTTTTTTTTTATATTATAGTGTGATGACCTCATATGAGGTATTTACACTTAATCGCACTACACTTACCTACACTCATATCAATGGATGTATCTAATGATAATCGAATGGACAGATATAAGTGTAGGAAAGTGTAAATCTTTTATAAATCTGCTTTTCTCATGAGTCTAGTCGATTGCTAGAGGTAAGCATTCAAGATGTCTAATCTTAAAAATATTGAAAATCAATTTTTATTATGGCATAACCATGTTATCGTATGTGAAAACATAATGGAACTTATTATATTTAAGAGTACGTATCAGACATGTATACATATCGGTATTAAATAGACCCATGAGAAATACGGATTCATAAAGAAGATACTAAAAGTGATATACATAGAAATTTTTTTTTAATTTTATTGAGTTAAAGGACGATTATATTATAATTTTTTTTTTTCGCCATACGGCGAGAGATAAAAAAAAATGCCAGCACTGAAACTACACCAGCTACTAACAAACCAGTTTCTTACAATATTTTTAAGTAGGTTGGTAATACTTTAAACTACAGGTTTTTTATCTAGAAATGTATTAATGGTCTAAAATGTGTAAGATAAAGAAATATGAGTATTAAAGAAAAACATATTTATAATGTTCGTTTTCACTGCAAAAACATGAATTTTCTATACTTTTACTTTTTATGGTCAATAATAAAATCTTTTGTTTTATTTGTGTGTCTTATGTCTGTTACAATGCCATTTGCTGCCATAAAGTGATGAACATGACTTAGTTACATTTTTCGAATTCTTTTAACTGATTGTGCATTAGTAAAATGGTTTCAAGTTCAAACGTTGTGTATTTTTATTTTGAGGCAAAAAATGAAAATCTTTAAATTTTAGGGCACTCTCATTGAACGTTGTATAAAGTATTGAAATCAAGTCTGGAAGTAAACAAAACTATGTTCATCATTTTTTCTTACATGCTTCAATAGTTATTCGTAAGACCCTATAACTAATATACGTATATAACCGAACGCTGGACATTTTCATTTAATATGGCCTACACGGATAAGTTTTGCATGCATACATAAACAAACCAACTTTTACGTACTGCATAGCGTCTACATTTATTTATTTAAAGTAACAAGTATTGCAAGAATTAATAAATAAGACAAATGTAACACAGGAAGTCTTTACTTACTTTTTAAGATGAATGAATTATTTTTTAACAAAAAAATCCTGTGCAAATGCGTACTGCAAGGGGTTTTGGTTTATTTTATAGAGTATATTTATAAACAAATTAGCGAATCTCTATGTGCTGCACAGCATCTTCGTTTACTTAGTAGGTATATCGGTATTAGAAAGGAGTGTTTCGACAAATATTTAATTGATCAATGACAGTGACTTAGGGATGAGTTCATTTATTAAGTGATACATAATTCAATCATTGAAATAGTCAACAAATACTAATCGACCCTGGTACACCCTCGGTAGGAAAAATAGCATTCTCCACGCATGTGCATCCGGCCAGGGCCGTCCCAACAGTCCCTCGGGCGTTGCTTCGCAAGCGCCTTCGGGCCCAGGGACCGCCCTGGAGAGATGCACATTTGTGACGAAAACTACTATTTTCGGTGATCCAACAAAAGCTTTATAAAAAACATGACGAAACGGAATAGAGACACTACTTTAAGTCTTTACCATTTTTCTTCAGTGATGAGCACACCAGAGCATGATTAATTGTATAAAATGCTTTGATCCGATGGATTTATAGTGGACGGACACCGATTAAAACCTACAGCTGCTTTTACCAATCTCCGGATTTCAACCTAAACGAAAATGACAACCGCTCAAAAAAGGAAACAAATGAACTTGGTCATTTTACCTCATCCGTATGAAATAAAAAGAGCACTTCAAGGCCTGCTTGATCTTATGAATCTTTCTCGTAAAATCAAAGTATAGAGAGACTCGAAATATACGTTTGCTTGAGAAGCATGTTGCAGAGAAGAGAGATTTACAGGTATACCTAGTAGTATGATAATGTTTCCACTTTGGACTCGACCGCAATAAAACTTTCATAGTGCGCATGATGAGTGATAAAAAATTTCCCAAATACGGGGAGGGCGCGAGGACACAATAAGATAATTAATCTTAATAAAACAACGGTGGCAGAGCTGGCTGCGGGATAAATTCTTGGGGCGCCACGGCTGTCGCAGCTATACTACGCACGACTCGCAGAAAATCCGCGAGAAACCGCATTGCTTTATTTCCCCCTGCCTCCCTCCTCCTACGACTACTTCTTATTTTCTGAGCACTCGAAGAATTATACTTACGCATACATCTCTCTGCATTCCACTGCTGCCACTGAGAGAAAGAGAGAGTAGGCCAATAAGGGGCGACGACGATAGTCCGCCAAGGTGAAGATTGTAATAAGTACGCGCATGGCGTGGAGCGTGTGACCATATGTATAGTATATAAAGACTGTTGTGTGGTCCTCTTTGTATTACCCTAAACGTAAAATTACAGCACCATACAAACACTCGGTTTGAAAGTGCAGCTCTAAAACTCATCGACGTTTTTTTTTAATGCCCTTTTGGTTATCTGTGTGATTTGTTATTATGCGTCTTTTGCAAATTATGACGTCCCATTGTAAAATACAGGCGCATCCTTTTGATGTTGAGATTTGTTTGGGATGATCACGTTAACTTCGAAAGCGAAGCAAATATTTACATTTTTTAGTACCTGATGAGTATGGCAGATATATGTCAAGATTAGCATGAAAATAAATGTGAGCTATATGGTTCACGTGTACTATACAGGCGTTTAGTAGGTGTAACGATGACAGCTGATAACTTGACTGTAAGCTTATTAAAGTAGTAATGCGAGGAGATAAAGCGTCGGATGAAGGTTGCGAGCTATTTATTAAGTTCAGCATTAATAATCTAAGGATGTGAACTACAATTTTTAAATATCCATAATAAAAATTGAAAATAAACAAGTGCATCAATTCCCAGATGTCTGTGACAAATCCATTGCAGGTATCACACAAGTTTCTCTAGGCGACATTCTGCGACGATGCATATATACACGTGCTTATAGGAACGCCCAACTGACCGAGCCAGGATACACCCGTCTGGTATTGTGAACCAGGGGATGTCGTCACAGAGGATACTTGAAATGACGCCTCTGGACTCTGCAGACAGCCGAGTACACTCCTGTGCAATAATGTGCATCTCTCCAGGGCGATCACTGGGCCCGAGGGCGCTTGCGGAGCAATGCCCAAGGAACTGTTATGATCTCCCTGGCGTGCGATTTTTTCACTAAAACACGCGTGCGATATTTGTATAACGTGCGCCATAGGCCACAATACGCACGGAAAAGCGTTGCGATATGTGCGTGATGAAAAAGTCTTTTTTGGCGCAGAACGAATTCTGACAATGGTATGTTCCAACGGGGTCATTATACATATACTAACCAAACGATTTTTCACCATTCGGAAGGTAGTGCATTGCATGTAAAAACGCAAAGACTTTCACAGGCATTTGAGAATTGTTTCTTCTGGTAGGTAATAATAATCATCAATTTTCTGACTACTTGTAAAATTTTTTTCGTTGTTCGGTATTTAATGATAAATAATTTTCTTGATCACGCATGCCACCACACCAAGTTACCATCTTAGGTGAACATAGAAGCTGTAACCAGAGACAACTGGATTTAAGTCTCGAACATTCTTGTGTTGTTAGGTGTCAGTAAAATCATCAATCTCGCAAAAAATGCTTAAAAAACCTAAGCAGACCGAACGAACGCTAACTGGAGCACAAACTCAGGAGCACGGTCGCTATAATATATATATATATATATAAGTGGGATAAAGGGTGAAAGATAAATATGAATGAACGGCTCGGCAGTAGCTACACGACAGCAGCGAAGAGAGAGTGAGTGTGGGAGTTCGTACATGCACGTGAGCTTTAAAGTGGCAAACAAAAAAAATACAATATGTATTCAGAGAATGCGAGTGAGTGCTGCTGTAAAGAGCTGCTGGGTGTGCGTGCGTGCGCGCGCGCGTGTGTGATTGTGTGTGTGCTGTGCTGTTGCATAGATTTTATGAAGGAAAGGAGTTACAGGAGAACGATGGAGAATATGGGACGCGCTTTAATAATTTAACAGTAAGGTTATTAACTTATCGGGGTAGCATAATTCATCGCTGTCGATGAGGTATGACATCGCTGTCAGTGCTGCGGTGCTGCTCCAGCACTTGTCGTCATCGTCCTTAAGGCATCAGCATCGCGATCACACAAATAACTATCTCGTCAGCAAAATCGCTGGAAAAACCAGAGATGCTTCTTTGAGTTTTAGATTTTTTTTTAATAAAATGGTAGAATCCTAATTTGAAATAAAAATTTAATAGAATATTTTCCGTGATATATTGAAAATTTATACGCTTTCTTTAGTGATGAGCACTCATGTTGCAATGCAAAAATCAATAAATATCAAATGACATTAGTTAGTAACGTCATAATTAAAATAATGATAATTTTTTCGGTGCATACAAGAGGCTCGACCATTTTTGGAATTGGAAGAGTTTTATCGATGGGGTGAATGACACCAAGGATTTTAATTGTCGAGATCATATCCAAGAAGGTGGACAGTCTGAAATAAGTTGAAGACTTTCTGTTGCATATACAGATGACTCTCCCTCTTTCCGTGCATTCAAGAATAAGAAAAATAAAAAAGGAAGTCAATGTACGCGCATGACCTTGTCTCGGCAAATTTGCAGTTAATTAGTGGTGCATTCTTTCAACGATTATATTCCGTTGAGCTTGTCCCTTTCTGCTGCTCTACCCTGCGGTGAATTTCCCCTCTATATCTCTGTCTTTTTTGGCCAGGATATATCCCGTCCTTAAAATGTAAATTGCGATTGCTGGGAGTCAGTGCTCTGTTTACGATCGGCAAGCAAAAATCGATTCGCAAGGATCGTATTACACTCTGTTTTGGTGAAACGTGAAACACTCAAGACTTTATAGGCATTTTATGATCATCATCGACGTTTTTGATATAACCAGAATTTTCGTTATGCAATACAAATCATAATTTTTTTCAATGGTTATATTTTAAGCTGTAAAACGTAAAGTAACCTAACAGTTTCGTCAATATTGATTTTTTTCACACAAACTGATTTAACAGTAATAAGTACGTGGATGAAGTTTTTTTGAACTTATATAAATCAGAAATAAGCAATAGTAATGAAAATTATGCAAAGAATACAGTATAAATTATTATAATTTCAAAAAGCAATAAATTAATGTAACAAGTACAACGAGAAGTATTAATAATAATAGGATTTATATTTATAAAAATTAATATTGTTTCATGAGATATTTAGAGCAAGTTTTAGGTCCTTCCACTTATTTGTAGGGAAATTGCTGTCAAATTCAGTTTTCGAAAGGTATAATTGAGTCATCTAATAATATGATCATATTTAGTAAAATTCATTTCAACCATTAGCCAGTAACAGTCTATTTGCGATCCATTCATAAATATCGCAAGGAAAATTTCTTATTTTACACCATCAGTTACACCAATTACAGAATGATTTTTTAAGACAAAACTTGAAAATCGACTCAGCTTTTAACTTAACTATGGTCTTTTAAACTAATGACAATACTTAATTTATTGCTGAATGTACTTACTAATAACGATTACCTTAGAACGATTGAAGTCATTCATATGTACGAACACTTTGAAATCTAAAATCGTCCATCGATGTTGCACTCAACATTTAGTGGACAATTTCGCGCATAGCGTACATCTGCAGAGTTCCTTTGGAATCTCCTGTTAAACGTAGATAATAGATTATGTATGTGTTCAAAGTACACGTGTGCATAGACTCTGCGACACGATGTTCTATCGATAGGTAATTTGCGTGTTCGCATGGACTCGCACGTACGGTATACTTAAGAAGAGAGGGGGACGGAGGAGAGTCAAGTGTGGCGAGAGAACTAACTCATGCAAGTGTGCGTGCAAACAACCTTTCACATAGCTTTGCTGAAGTTACACCTATACGCGCATGCAAGTGTATCTACATGCCAGCAAGTATCGTGTGCGCGGCAACGTTCCACCTTTCATCGCGAGCTGATTGTCTTTAGAAATATATTGGAGCAGCAGCCGACTCGACTCGCGATTTTTCTATGGAGAAAAATTGTTAAACTTAGGTTAAACTCCATGAGTCAAATGATACGTGTGTTTATAATGTACGTGTGCGTGCATGAGGTCCTTCGATCGCGAGAAATGGAGCTGTCCACGAACAGGGGATTGTTTATTGAGTGGTCTTGGCTAACACTGAGTGATCTGATTTAGATTGACTGAGATATAAAATCAGTTAACAGTAAGTACTTGTCTTATTTGGCGTATACTTGATGTTTGGAAAGCTGGTAACTTACATCGTGAACTAAGTCCCTTTGTACAATCTAGCTTTTTTACACTTTATGTTATCAAGGTCGTTCTATCGATTATAATGAATTCAGTACAGTTGTACTGGAGTAAATTTTTTTTTTCTTCACCAATCATTTACTGCACGTTGTCCTCCTCATGTTATGAAAAATTTCCAAACGTTAGGTTGCAAAGTTCTTAAAAACGGGGATGAATATGTTTATATATTTCATCCCGGCCTACAATTATTTCCGTAATCGCTCAATTGAGCCTTCGTTACGTCGTACCGGTGTCGATGATTTTTAAATCGATGTAAGTGTGCAAGCAGCACACTCACAAAATTGAAAACTCTCAGTGCACAAGCAGCACAGCAGGGATGTTTACACAACTCTGCCGTGATGGCATTTTCCGTCGGCGAGCATAATAGCTGTTGATTTCGGCTATTCAGCTATTTGATCCAAGGGAAAGAAAAGACTCGAATACGTGCCAATTATCTGTACCGAAAGATTTTCAGCATATTTCATGTATCCCGGCTAACGCTTTTCTTCCAAGTGCGGCTAGGCATGTGACGTAACGACTAAAATCATGATCATGTTGAAATTCTGGGCAGTCTTTCTTCACAGTCGTAGTAAATTCAACACATCGAATATAGCTGAAAAATACATCTTGATCGTCATTTCTCGAACTCGTATGTGTACCAAGCATAGTACCTTGAGATCGGATGGTTACAACATTTCACCAGATCATTATGAGAACAATTAATAATACAGTATTGACCGCTAAATTGGTATTACATGAAGTAAAAGACGTAAGATGAATTCCATTCCTCGACAGTCGTGAGAGCAATAGGTGATTATTAATCTCGCAACAACAGATATTCATCCATCGGCTGTACTGAAAACTGACAGAAACAATCGAAAACATAAAACAGGACTGAAATCCAAGCTCGTAAAGTTTAAGACTTAAAATGCGAAAAACAATGTCTTCTCTTTTATAAAACACACACGCACACATTTCGTCATGGCTGTGTTGTACATGAAATTACTTTCTCTGCAGTAAACCTTTCCGGTTTTTTCAGCCGTACAACATCACAGCCACAGGAATCTTATATTATACGTATACCTACAATCGTAACAGCTGATGCAGCAATGTATGTACATATACAGCGATATAGTCGATATCCCAATCGTGAGATAAGAATCACGGCTTATGCACTTTGCGCAACTCGTCAGCTTTAACAAGCCAAGCCACCCGACAATAACACTGCACCCGTCGAATGCTGCAGCAAAGTAGTGTGACGTGTCTAATGCGTGTATGTATGATCGTGTGCGTGTGCATGCTTAAAAATTAAAGCGCTGGAATGTGCGCGCGAAGATGGGCCCCTGAAAATTTTGATGCGTACCGCGCTCCGAGATTCTGTATTTGAATTGACATCGCTAAACGTGACGTGGTTGAATAGGGGGTTTTTTAAACTTACTTGGTTTTATTTTCATCAGTATGGATTGAACACTATCCCGGTAGCTTATATAGTTCAGAGATTCTTCTGATTGATAAATTCAGGTGTGTTATTTTAATTTTCATTCATTCATAAAATACATTACAGCAATGTAAATAATCAATTGTTTGGCAAGTAAATGGATCGATCATCCACTATTCATTACATTTTATTAGACAAGAAAATTTTAATTCAATACAATCGATGCCAGAAGACCCTATATGACGTAAAACACTTGCAAGAGGGTTAAATCTGGGATCGTAATTTTCAATATTTTAAGGTCATCTTGTATTAATTTTTTCAGTGAAATCTTTTCAGCTAATTATTAGTGGATTTGGTAAAATAGTTGATGGACCATTGATTACATTTTTTTATGAAATGCTTGTCAATAAATATTATTGTAATGTACTTTATAAAAATCTAGGTATAATTACACTTCAAACGTGTGTTTTTAACGCATTCAGACTTATGATGGGCTGATAAAATTTTAAAGAACGTTTGATATTGCATAAAACCATATTATTTGGTATAGCAAATTAAAACGTGGAAGCAATAACGTACGACCGGCTGTGTAAAAAAAATCAAGAAAGCTAATGTTACTACGTACAGTTGATGTGACTTAATTCTTTGCGCGCAAAATTCAAAAATTTAATTCCTATTCACTGGTTCTACAACATAACCTCTCTTATTCGTGCATTTAATATTTTGCGCGTTACTAATTAAGCCATGCCAACTGTACAATAAAAAATAAATTATGGAAACATACATGTTAGCGAACGTGGGAATTTTGATATCCGTTCAATTAAGGTATCTAACAATTATTTTCTGTACCTTATTACGCCCAGCAAACAAATTCATGTGAAAATATTTCAGGTGTTAACCAAGCACGCACACAAGCACATGTATTTCTTACGTTAAATCCGTTGATGAAACTGTAACTTTTTCCGCTCAATCACTAGTAATCGACGTTAAAATTAATCAGTCAAATGAACACACTTGGAGGCGGTATGTATACAGAAAAAACTTGGCATATGTTATTGCAAAAGGTAAAATGGTCAAAAAATCACCCTCATATTTCATAATTCTAGAAGGGCTCTTAGAAGTGATATAATTACGGTCAGCTTACCATAACCAAAAATATTTAGCACGGTGATCTGACGGTAATTGTGCCACTGTTGGGAACCCCTGGATACCTATATGCATACACACACACGCACGCGCACGCACATACACACACACACACACACACACACACACACACACACACACACACAGAGAGAGAGAGAGAGAGAGAGAGAGAGAGAGAGTGAGAGAGAGAGAGAGAGCAAAAGAAACCACTCATGAACACCCTGACACGACAAAGAGTAATATAAAAGCAATGCACTCTCAGGCTGCAGTATAGTATAGTCGCACCCAGCAAGCCTAGCTGACTATTTGATTTGTTAAACAGCTCCAGCTAATCGCAGCTGGCTGATATTATTCCTGCCAAACTCTTTCTTGGATGCCAGCAATGCATGCATGTAGTTCTTAGCGTCGGCGGTGGCAAGGCCGCTCTGGGAAATATAATTGTGTCCAGGCGCGCTAAAGCGTCCACCAGTTTTTCCAGGCCTCGTAATGCGCGCTGCCGTTGCCAAGGTGCTGTTGCCTGATTTTTTTTTTCTCTCGCCGTTGCAATCGCGATACCGAGCTCGGATCTAAGTATCTGCGATTGAACTTCAAGCGCTAATGTGTGTGAGTCATGAATATAAGACCAAGCAGCTGCTGCTGCTATACCGCTAGTATCATGCTAATTTACGTTCTTCTTATAGTTTTCTTTTATTCAAACTGTAGTACAGAATAACGTTATGGGGAATATGGGATCGATATAAAATATATTTGAATTAATTACGTGGGGTGAAAAATATTTAAAGAAATTTCATGTTTTGTATGTTCGTATATAATTTTTAATTAATGACTTTCAAAAGTTTTGTAATATAATGCATCGACAAAGTTAAAGATAACACTTAAATTTAATAGCAAACTACCCATTGGGTTCATGAGGAAACATATTTTTATATCCATAAAAAGTGCTAAAAACATAACACGATAACATGCGTTATTAGATAATTTTGATTGAATGAAAGTTTGTTAATTTTTCAAATTTGACTCGGATGATAGCAGCAATTTTTCGAAGTATATAAAGACACTAATGGTTTTGCCATCCAGTACAATTCATTGATGAATTGTTACAATGAATTGTACTGGATGGCGAAACCATTAGAGTCTTTATATATTTATTAATTATTGTTTGCCAATATCACATACCTCAATTTCAAATAAAACTATACTTTTTTAGTAGATACATCTAAATTTGGTCAGTTTATAATTTATTAGAAACAATAAAATACTATAAATTTTAATATTTTTTGTCACAAGTAATTATTAATATTGTTTTCTTTTGTTTCAGGTAAGTTCCTAAAAGGACAATTCAATACGTAATCAGATTACCAAGTAAGTCAATCTAATTTTATATAGAACAATAAAATTCACATAAAAATTCATGGAGAGTCATTAGGGGAAAGTGTGCGCGCTTACAAAGGTGCTTCATGTGATCATAGTTGTATTAGCTAAGAGCTGTGTATTGTGCTTTTATAATTATCTAAGAAAGAATGATTTATACTGTCATGAGATGAAAAAGAAAAGTGACAATCCTGGCCCCATAAACGAGCATGCTATGCATGAGCTAGCCTGCAATATTGCATGTGTCTCCCAGATTGCAAATTATGTTCACGCTGTAGACCTAAATGTTGAATCCACTAACTTTTAAAATCGGTTTTTTTTCCAACCCAATGATTAGGCATATAAAAAATTTGAGGATAAATCAATCATAACGTTAAAATTCATATGTATATATAAATTGAAGCACAATATTTTGATTCTTATTTCGTGCGGGAACTACCTTCAAGATTTAAAGAATTGTTGGGATCAAAAAATTATGCTTCAAGGAATGAAATCAGTTTGTGTGATAGAATGTTCATTTAACATAAAATAAAATGAAAAAAAAATTTATTAAAAATTAAAAGATCACTTGTGCCCCGTGTTGCGTGTAAGTATGCATCGTGTTGAGGAGTGGAATACGAATTTTTTGTACAAAGATAACGAATGTCCTACAATTTAAAATTTAAATCACTTCTTATAGAATAAATTCATTTTATTTTCACAATTGATGACTGGATACTTGTGCAACTTGTGCACATGCGCTCACTTACCCCTGTACACTTAACGACCGCTGTTACTAATAATGTTTTATTAAAAACGACCAGGTTTTTTCTTTTTAAATAAAACAGGAAATTTCCACATAATGTCACTTTTTTGCGTAAAATAACTTTCCTCTAAGTCTGATTTGCTTATGCAAATAACCACTGCCCCTCTCCTCCAATAGCGAAAAAATAGTGCGCACACTTATCTACTGCACACAATTAGGGTTTTGCATGAAAAAATATATTTGGTCCGTAAAATTTTGTGTCTTTATGACGTCATAAGCTCCCACTCCAAGACTTTGATGTTCTCTATCTCCGTCAATTTTTGTTTATGTGAAAAAAGAAAAAATACGTGTCCAATATTTTTTGATAATTAACTTGACGGACCTAATAGAATTTTTCATGCGAAATCCTAATTACCCTTAATGGCTTTCTTATTATTAAAAATCGTTAATTGGATATTCTTTAATGCTTTAAAAAATCTACGAACGATATATCAGATTACCAAGTAAGTCAATTAATTTCTGTATATAATAAAAATATTCATGTATAAATTCATGTATTATTCATAATATCCTTTAATTAAATTCTCTAGTTACAATAAAATATTTCATAAGAAACTTTACTTTTCAATATATAGAAATACTCCGATGACCATACATGTCAACTCTCTCATCTTACTCCGATGAATAATACTTATATAAATAAGTAACTGCTAAGGAAAAACAAAATTAGTTGGTTAGGAGCATTTTTATTTTCAAAATTACATCGATGTTTCGTCAGTCTCAAGCTGACCTTATCAGGATGCTAAGTATCGACAACATTATGACAAAAAAATATTACCCCACAAAAATACGAATCGTACAATAAACATACACATATAATTTAGGTCCAAAAAAGATGGGTCTTGATAACGGCAAGAGTAAAAAATTAGGATTAAAACTACTTATTTATGGTTAATTTTTCAATCGTAATCTTAAAAACTTAGGTTATACTCTATTTAATACAGTTAAGTGCAAGATGTTTTAATGAATAATGAAAGACTTTTGTATTTTGCCTAATTAGGGGGATGAGCTTTTTTTTTTTTTTTTATTTAGGCAATGGTATCTCCATTTTGTAAGCCAAATCTACATTTTTTATTGATAGATACGTTACATATTTCGAATTTACACCCTCGTGTAACTAACTCGCGCTCTTGACCGGTGCCGGTAACTCGAAATAAATTAACACTCGTGCGTAAATTCGTCTTTTCCGCAACTGTTACGTACATAACTCGATATTTTACGTTGAAAACTCAATTTTTGAACGTATCGCTAAGTGCAATTTATTTGATCTATAAATTATAATCACAAAACCAATACATCGCTTCAACCGCTCTTCAAAATATGGAAAAGTCTAGTACAACCTTTTTTGTATGATCTGATGGATACAAAAATTCGTATATCTACATGTATTAAAATCCCAAGCAGACAATGATTACATGACCCATTATGCTAGATCGGCTGCATTCTTATAGAAAAAAAAACATGATGAAATCCAAAGACCAAATGCAACGTGACCCATTACGCTTATTTTCTTATGTTCTTACAATAAAAACGATACAACAAATTCTTATTTGACGGTGCTAAAGAACTAAGTGCACTTTCTTTCCCATAAAGGAAATCTAAGGGCGCTCATAAGATAAGTGTACAATATTACAAATTTATTGCCTTATTTAAGTAATGTTCATTTTATTATTTCTTATTAAAATATAGAAGGGACTTCCATTTGTCAAAAAAATAACTAACTGTTCCTTCTAGTTACAAAAGAAAAGTTTAAGATAACAACGTTATTTAATCCTGCAGTGACAGCCAGATATACCATCAGTCCTAACGTTCATACTGCTATCACCTTGCCGTTACTAGAGTGGACCTGCAGCGTTCAAGTGTACATGTGCGTCGCACTCCACTGGCCACTGCGATACGCGACTTTCCGATCTACAGCTCTGGTCTAGTTGTCTCTACCATTTCTAAGAAGAATAGAAATTTTTAACTTGAACTGCCGCTAACATTTTTACTACTAGTAGTCACTTTAGAAATATTAAAGTTTTACGTTTGATCAGAAATCTTGAGTAGGCTTGCCTTTATATGTCTTTTTTAATAACCTACTTCTATATTAGCATAAAACCAGATTGAGAGCAAGAAAGTGCGATTTAATAACTAGTAAGCTACATGCTACACGACAAATATGTATAAGCTAAAAAATATTGCATCAAAGTGTTACGGAATAATCATGTCTCATGACCCACTCAAGATTTCTATCACATTTTTTAAGTTGTCAGTAAAATTTAGTCGACTTGATTTATTGTATTCCTAACTATTTAATTTCTATTTCCCTTAGAAACTATGAGTGCAAGGTTCAGCCGTACGTCATACTACACTCGTTGTTTGCGTAGTGGCGCACTCTGCTCGTCGCTTGTAATTGCACCCTTCCCGTCAACTACAGTACTCCTGTAGGCCTATCCGGCATCTTATCGGACCGCTCTTCTAGTCTTCATCTGCAGCTAACACTCCTACTTTAATTTTTTTCCTAATATTTTCCATCTTGATATCTATTCAAAAAGCTTAACTGGGTAATAACTTTTTTTACTGTTACCGCTTGATTACCATTCTCTATACTAACATGGAAAAAAAATACGAAGGTGGATAGCGCAATTTTTCGAAGCGTTAAGCTAGGTGTTATGTGACATTAATTAATGACCTCTAAATAAAGCAATAAATAATCATGCATACTCGAGAATCATGACCCAGTTTGGTTATTGATTAGGTTTCAAAATAGGTCATAGTATGATAATGTTAGGCTTGAATTGTTGAACCTCTATGTTTTTCTACTCTTGATCAGGCACAATAATGTGGATATGTTTTGTATATTTTTGAATCTGCAACAGCAATTTTTACCACCGCACACCGTTTGTTTATCTCCATTCTACGGAGGTTCTACAGGCTCTTTCATCGTAAGATGTTTTTTAATCTCTTTTTGTTAATACAATTTTTTTGTTTTCACTAACCGATAGGGTACCTTGCAGAATGAAGTGAAATTGACCATCGATTAAATACTGCAATGGAATCTGTATTATACCGACAATTAATGCTATTAAATTTTTTGAGAAAATCATAAACATTGCTTAAAACGTACGATTTTTTTTTTTTTTTCACTGAGCGATGGGCACGATTCTTTGCACAAGGCCATACCATTTCTCATCAAATTTATTACTCCACGATAATCCAGATTACTTATCTGATCTTCCTGTATTCCCACATCTTTTCCGGAAAACTTACCATAAACCGCTAAAAGACCGCGTTTTAATTTCGTTACGCTACCACCTGAAGCAGCTCTATATCTGCCATCTTCCTTCGGCCACTATATAATACTACAAACTTCTACATATTTTACGAGTACGCCCCTACAATTCTTTTCTGACGTTTACCAAATTTCGAGATCGCATAGTATCGTAAGTACGACTCCTCCTATCTCTGTGAGTCGGAGCTGACCATTGAATATTTCCGTGATTTTCTATCATTTCCTTTTCCTTTTCAAGACCTTTTGTCATCTAGGGGGTTATAGTGCTTTGCACTGGTCTCCATGCGGGGAGGTTAGCTTTAGTCGGTAGGCACACGGGTGGATCCGATACTACCTTCGGTCCTCCCGACCTGGGGCGTGTCTGGAAGCTTTCCTCTCCTCGCCCCGTCTAGAAAAAAAAAGTCCATATTATACTAGTAACCTTTGCACAGAGTTTTGCAGAATATCTTGAAGCTGTATTCAGTAAGTTTAAAAGAGACAGTCTGTTGTAAATTTATCTATTTTTTTTCTCCAATCCTGAATTTCAGACTTCTTTTCTATGCCTATGATAAAATTATGAAAAGTTACTGTAGTTCGGCATCGTTTACAGTATTTGTATGGATCATGTATCAATATAGCTATTTACGTAACAAGTGCGAGAAATGTAATTTCCCATTCGAGTAGCCGAAGATGCCGGAAACGAGTGCCAGTTGATCACACGAGTGCGTAGCACGAGTTGATCGCACAGCATGAATGACAGGCACTGGCCACGAGTGCGAGTCACTGACGCGAGTGCTGAAATTATCCCGCACGAGTTGCGTACAAGATTTTTTATAACATGTGTGTGAGAGATAAGTATTTCCCACACACTATATTATGAAATAGTGTGTCGTACGAGTTCGGAAAGGCTTGTGTTTACGAACCGAGAAGTTTAAGGCACGAGCTGAGAGCGAGGGCCGTAACGAGGTTCGTAAAGAAGCCTTTACGCACGAGTTTCGAATTCTGTTTTTCCGTCTGAGAACCAAAAATTAAGCGATGAAAGTGCTATTTTCAGGTTGGAAGACAGAAAAAGTCATGACATGTTACAATATAAAATATGTACCGTGTACGACAATCGAGGTATATCGGAAGCCGCTAGGGCACACATTTGTAAGGCATCATGACAGTAGTATGATTGAAACTTTCCAGATAGCGCTAAGCCCTAACTCAAACACAGCACAGGCTAAGCTTCAGATAGCCTTAAATGATCAGGCTATCTCATATTTGCTAAAAATAATTTTCATATCTTCGACATACTTAAATCATCTCAATCAAGTTATGAACATAATTTAGATTGCCTAATGGAGATTGGTACAAGTTGTCTTTACTACAAGTTAGGACAACATATGTCAAGCTCCAGTGAGCAAACTAAATTAGGTTCATAACTTAATTAAGATGATTTAAGTACATCGGAGAGAGTGACAATCATTTTGAGTAGTTAAAAGATCGCTTGATCTACGTGGAGCCTGATCTGATCATTTTAGGCTATCAGAGGCTTACCCTGGGCAGTGTTCGAGTAAGGTTTTAGCGCTATCAGGTAAGTTTCAATCTTATACTTAGAAAGAAAGTCTATAATACAAGTAGAGAGTACGCAAAAGATAGATTCATTAATTGACTATCTCTGCCTAACTTACTGAGTACAGCTTTAAACTATCAGCAAATCTTTATGCAAAGCACACTGGTGTATTAAGAAATGTTTTGTACTAAGAAATGCTGTTATAATGTATAGTATTGTGCAAAATTGTATGCCCGTTGCTGAGGATAACAAACGAACTCGTACATCTTAAGACAGTGTTCATGGTTTTGTCCAAAAGTTTGTAAGCATGACTAAAAGGTGTATTACTGATTGCGCTGTGGTATCTGGTGGATTGTTAACTTTATTTTATTTCGCAAGGTGCCCGACCAGTTACTAGATGAAAATAATTCAAAATCTTCTCACTATGAAAGCACCTAAAATCACATACACTTCTCTCGTCAAGGGGTGCACAATAGACAAGCTTTTTGTTTGTTGAGTCAGTTTTCGATCCAAAGTTAGATTTGGCATCATAAATTATTGGTTTTTGCGACAAATAACAGCTCCTTGTTTTTTATCATTATTTTCATTTGAGTCTATTATGTTTTGATTTCTTGAGCGAATTTATCTGTTTGTTACTTATACCTTGTCGAATGTATATATAATTTATGATGTGTATAACAAAAGAGTTTTTGTTCATTGTATTATTTTATGTTATGTTTTTTTAGTAGAATGAGATGTAATTGTGGTTCTAATAGAGCTAGAGCTGTTTGTTTACGAGTGTTTTATTTACCATCATGACATTTAATTGACTTGGTTATTACTTGATGAAGATTATCACACAATTAATAACAGTAGTAATATACAATATTTTTCTCCTATATTAACAGTTCTAGCGAAGGTTCCACGATTGCAGTATTATAAGTAAGTTATGTCAACCGCTATAGATTGAAACAAAATAACCTTACAGGATTATGTTCAATTATTTTAAAGATTCACTTACTTTATTAATAATACTACAATCACAAAAACCTAATGCACAGCGGCAGTCCCTCCCGGGGTGTGTGGAAACTGCCAATTAAATACTTCTAATACATATTTCTCCAACCGTTGTAGAAATCTAGGTACGTTTTCTCAGTTGAAAAGCGGCATGATTTCTTATCTGAGAACACTGCTTACTATTAAAATAATTGCATTATTGATAGTACTGTTGGCAGTAAGCGCCTCAGGTCACATAGTCATTGTCTGTTTGGGATTAAAACTTATGAATTGAAAATCAAAATTTTTGCTAATAATGTGGTGTCACGCGTTTGCGTTTTCACTTCCATGCATTTTATTTGAAGGATTTTTCAAATTGAATTCAATGCATGGACATATGCGGCTTAGTACTATGTGTGCGTTAGTATCTTGTTTATAGTATGGAAAGTTTAACGCACTGGTTCATGTAAGATTTAGTACTCTGATTTATTTTTTAGGACTTAGGGATCCAAGTAACCGAGTTTTGGACGTTAGAATAGAGTGCGAAATGCTTTGTCTGTGCTGTATAATCTACTGCTACTGCGCAGAATCCATCTATCGGCACACTGGCCGTGCTCCGTCCTGTCCATTCCGTCATGTTCCCTAATACCGTCATGTCAATGCTAAAACGCTCACTCCGAGTGTTGCATTCCAACTCCTATCCATGAAATTCCTTCCCAAAGGAGGAGCTACCTGCATCTTCCTTAGGATCGGCTTCACCGACGCAATGATAAGGAATATGCAGGTTCTGGGCATGCTGGAAGAGCTCCACAGAGTAGGGCGCGGAGGGGCCCGCTCATACCTTTCCCTTTCCCTTTCCCTTACACTGGCCGTGGTAATAAGAAAACTTGTTAGGTCCCTTACCTACAGATGAAATTTAATTATTACCAAGGAGCTCCGCCCTCTGCACGCTCACGCGACAACCCCCATATTTATTTGTTCAAATGTAATGCACGTGTATCGATCAATATCAATAATATCGATAATTAGATAAAACAAGTTTAGATTCGTTGAGCGCGAAGCTCGTCTGCTCTGAATAAATCGAATCTACTTTATCAATTAACAGGAATTAAAACCCGATCGAACGAACGATGGGTGATATCGCGGTAAAAAATGTTTAGCTTCTGAATGGACGCAAGCCTATAATAGTAACTTTTCTTGCCCGAGATGAAGCTATTTCAGCACTGTACACTGAGTTCCAACTTGTGCAATAATCATTCCCCGCCACCATGATACCTTCTCCGCCGCCTTCCCATTCCTGATCCGTCCCTTCTCTCGTCCGCACTAAATTTTTTTTTTTTTTTTTTTTTTTTTTCCCATCACAAAAAACGAGAAACCTACTACTGTCTAATTGTTTCATAATAGTCTTTTTTTGGTAGATTAATGACACTGAGGCGCAATCTTGCTTGTCCGATCCGACACGCTTAAAAAAGAAAGCTGGCTGCCCAGCTGTAAATAGCCGCGCGTGCGCCGTACTCTATCTCCGTAAGTATAACCGCACACGTGATACAGATGTTTTCAAATTAATTCTCCGATACGTTGGTTTCATCATTTTTTTCTTCTTACGTAATCGATCCTCCGGTCCAACAATACTCACTGCGTGGTAATTCGAAAAAATGTAACAAGTGATAAGTCAATAATATTTTTTAGAAGTTTGCATGTGTTTCACCTTGAATCAGACTCTTCGTCCATACGATAGTGCCCCTCGGACAGTTAAATAACGTGTTTCATTACAATTTTAATTTTTTGCTAGAAAAGTTGACTTTAAAACCATTTTAGTGTCTTGCAATAGAATTTATTATGTTTCTGTACATCAAAGAATACAAGAAACTAACGGAGTCCATAAACATTTTTAGGTAAATGTATTCAGATAGAATAGTAAATACAATATTATCTTAAGAATATTTTAAATGTAATGTAAATGGTGATAACTTCAATATTGAGGATGAAAACACTATGCACTTAATAAAAAGCTTCTTGCCTTCGTTTTTATTGGATTCAGGTGAAATATTTATTATTTTCATAATCGGACACATCTTACAACATTTTACCCTAAACAATGTGTATTCGGAATTAATTTTTGCATTTTGCTGATTGAGATAACATACGATTCCAGATAAACTGACCTTCCTTTTCAAATAAACTTTGCGATAGGTGGCTTAGTTATTTCCATTTCACTTATTTTTATTTTAACCGAAACACTGCCCTACAACTTGTTGATCTTTTCGTGGGACTGACTTTCGTTATATGTATACCTGCTACGAAATTAGAGACAAAAAATAATGAAATTGTTTTATAAATCTTCACAAATTTATCAGTTTACTTATAATGAAGATTACGTGTTTTTGGTGAACATGTACTGAAAAAATTCTATATTTTATACGATATTTTTCGTATTAAAATTGTTTTATTGTGTTTAAGGTTTTACTCGTACTCAAAATTTTTTTAATTAAATCAATATACTCTGAATTTATTTCAGAATTTAGATTCGACTAATTTTACTTTGAAGTCTAATATGTTTTTGGAATAAAAAGTCACTTTAAAAGAGTAATAACAGATATCCGTGAACAAGAGTGAATTCTCACTCATATTGAGTTAGAATATTATTGTAAAACAAAGAGTACCTTTTTTTCTTGAAAATAAGGTACTACTTGTTGAGAGTGAACTTCCACTATTTTTAAAAGTGAAAAAAAAAACTATTTTTAAAAGTGATACTGTCTTTGAGAGTGATTCTTTTCTTCTAAATCTTAAAGGTTTCTATCTATGATAGCGATAAAATTTAGAAAGTTCATGTTATGTGTAGAAACATTACATCTTCATAGAAACGGTACTGCTGTTTATGTGGTACTGAATCTAGCATACGTCTTAAAATGATCTACACTTGGTGTTTAGACTTATAAATTTTATACTGTATAAGTATAAATATTTTATCTGTTGACATGGTATTCTAAATAACATAAGCTGGTTACAACAATGTTTATCGTTATTGCATGCAAAACAAGAAACATAACTCATTGTCGGTCATGTAAAACACAAAATCTGTAGAAGACTTTTTTTTCTAATCATACAAATTTAAATCATTCTTACCAAATGGATGCAATAAATTTTTCCTACTTCGGGCGTTTTTGAGAGGCTGGTGCGCCCTCGGTAGCCAGGGCTGCGTTGCGGACCCTCGGGCCTGCTTCGCAGGACCCTCGGGCCGCAAAATCGCCCTGGAGGCGATCGCACTTTTGTGACGAAAACTACTATTGTGTATCTAGAATCACAAGGTTGGCTGTAGATATAACTATTTGGTGCTATTAAACTGACTTTAGTTTTTTCCAAAAGGTTCTTCTTATTCTTGAATGTGGCTGCAGGCGATAGTGCAATAGATGGTTTATGTTTTATTCTTTACTTTTATCTATTTAAGGAGGCTTATCACTTATAGCACTAAATTTGTAGTAATCTTTAGAAATGTTTGTCTGTTATAAAATTAAATAAAAATAAGATATTGTAGTATGGAAAAGAGGTACTTTATGACTTGAAAAAATTGTTTCATCAAATTTGTATGATTACAAGCGCGTATATTTCAAATATTCAAGAATTACTCTCTAAAGACATTAATCTGTTAAGTTTTTCATTCGATTTTATTTTTGTGAAGATTTTTCTACTCCATGATCAATTTTAGGCAAGATAACTGCTGAACAATTTTGAAAATATATCACGTTTAAGAAGTAAGGTACAATTGTTTGTACGGAAATGTACCTATTTGCACGTTTTTGTACAAACAATTGCATATAACTTTTTTTATAATGAATATTTTCAAAAATTTTCCTTGGTTACCCTATCTGAAATCGATCAAGGAGTAGAACAAGCTTCGCAAAAGTTAAATCGAATGAAAAGCTAAAAAGATTGATGTCTTTAGTAAGTACTCGTTAAAAATTTGAAATATACACGCATGTTATAATGCAAATTTGATGAAACAATTTTTTTCCAACTCATATAGTACCTTTTTTCGGTACTACAAATTATTTTATTATTATTGAATTTCAACAGATGGCTCAAATAATTATTACAAATTTAGTACCATATACAAGTGTGAAGCCACCTAAAAAGGAGGTAGAGTAGTATAGTCTTAATTCCAAATAGGCTTCGTTTGCTACAACTGAAAATTTCATGTGATATGTTATTATAAATTAATACTAATTTTTTTTTCCACGCACTGATATTAGACCTCTTATACATGATGATTTTCATGATGATCATGAGTTTTCATAATATATGTAATATTCTTCACCTACAAAACAAAGATCTGAAACTGAATTTTAAAATCTTACACTCCTTGAACTGTTGATAGAGTTGTTATTTATAGAATGCGTGAGGCTTTTGTGAGAAAAAATTAACTTACTATAATTATTACGGCATCAAAAGTTTAGCTGCGGTACTCGATATCGTTACGATTTTATGATACTGCTCGAATATGACATGTTATAAAAAGAGTAGGCATATAGTAGGTAAACACACATTATTATTAAACAAGCCTGCAGCTGCAGCACAGTGACAACCAGTAGAACAGGTGGCTGTATCTGTGAAAATTATCGTTAAAAATTTTCGCGCATGAACTACTTTTACCACAAAATTGCGGAAGCAATTTTTCAAGATGTTGTTTTGCGTCGGACTATGAATGATAGAGTGATGATAATTAAAAATGTCACCCTATCCTTACATTTAAATTTACAGTAAATGATGTCTTTATTATTCATTAAAAAATATTAACTTATTTCAATATCCTATGTGTTAGGCTCATGTATAATGTAGTCGTTCTACTAAAGTCAGGTATTTCAATAAATGCATGAGAATGTAGTACCTTTTCAATAATTTTCCTGAATAAAATTTGAATATTAATAGCTGCTAAGTGGTTTAAATTTTTAAAATAGCTAAAACTAAATGTAAGCAGCGTTCAACAATAAGTGTGCCTTTGAACACTAATCGTCTGATCATCGCCGTAATATCGATTCACTATAGTATACCAATAGAAACTCGATCACCAATCGATTTTCAAAGCTATCGTCATTATAATTCTGATAAAAATCAAGTTGCGGGTATTTTTTTTTTCTGCAGCATTTATATAATTTTCAACTACCACGAAAGGTTTCAATGGTCTCGTGATCGACGAAGTGAAACGACGACTCTCTAATACGAGCGGGGTTTAGTAGGTAACGCTTGTGGAGCCACGTTACAGTTATTCGATAATATTCTCCGAGTATTTAGATTTTCCTGCGTATCGAAACGATATGGATTAAGTTTTCTGCTGACCAGGAACTTAGCTTTCCAAGAATAATATAGATTACTCTAAGAGTATTACAGTAGTTGTATATACAATAACTAAACAGAGAAATAATTTTTAATTTTTCAAATGCATAATAAATATATCTATTTCACCGCTGGTCACTATTTATGTACCCAAAAAATTCGACGATCCACCTAAAAAATTCTCCCCACGAAAACAGATCGTCATACGCGGAAGAATAAACGTGGAAAAAATACCCTTTCAAGAGAAAATAAAGAAATTACTTTTGAGTCAAGTAGTGCAAGTATATATGTATACACACATTATGTCTTGCAATGTGGTATATAAATGCACGTAAGCGACAAGGATGGCTCTGAGCGATATTTCGCATTATCATTTTATTTCAATACCCTTACTCTCCCCTTCTTCTTGTTCGAATACTTATAAATGTATGGCAATACAGCGGCAAACGATATGCGAGGGCGTACACTCTCATGCACCGCGTCAGCGCGTGAAAGTTGGCGCCCGAGTGTTCACGTGTATAGCTGGGATTTTTAACGTTATCGTTACTTAGAAGTGTATCAGGCCCAGATATCGTCGCAAGGGAACTGTAGCAATTAGCTGTAGAATTGTAGATGCGTGAGATGATTGACAAGTGTGGTCAATGTAATAATGATTTACTTTTTTTTACAGTGACAACAACACTATAATTATTCGCTATATTACATTCGGATATTATTTAATAGCTGTTTGCGAGTAATCATTGTTATTTGTATGCACTCTGTCAAAGATGGAGTACCTACTTAGCGATAAATAAATGGAACAATGAGCTTGTAAAATTCTCTGGTATTTCTCGGTAGTACAAATCGCGCGCTTTAAATTCAAAATGTTGTTTACAGAATGATCCACGCATAAATACGGGTTCAACTATATTTAACGCTACACGTGTGCATAAACAAGTGAGCGGGCAGCTAACTTCGGCAATTGAACGTTATTAATAACGGCAATTTCAGCGTGCACATGCATCGAAGAGTGTCGTGCCACGGTGAAAGTATTTATACCTACCGCATGCACCAAAAATCTCTCAATGCGCAAGCATCAACAGCAGCAGCTAAAGTTCTGTAATTCGACGATTAAAGGTATATACTATCCACGACAGCGAGAAAAAATAATGAGGGCTGCGAGCCATTGTAAGACAAATATTGGGTAAGGCAGCGAGTGAAAAGATGAGAAATGAGGTGACGAATAAATTAGCGCCTGCGCTCGCATGAATGCGTAATCGAGGGATTTGTAAGAGCAGCCTGGGCTACTTTCCTTTCCACCCTCCACTTTTTTCCGAGGGAGTTAATATTTCGAGATGGACGCTTGTATACTCGAGTGATTGTTAAAATTAATTAGCATGACGAATAAGGAAATTCTTGGTTTTCGTTTTTTAGATGGGCACGAGAATTTTTGGAGCCAAAGGTGAAAATGAAATATACTCGCTGGAAAGGGCAGGGTATTTTTGTTGTGGCCCTCGGATAAACGTTGCACAAGTCAAATTCGCGTCATTAATAATTGTCAGCCCTCGAATGCGTTGCATTGTGCCGTGTGCGTCACTCGTTTACACGGGGAAGTTGCGGTTTGAAACTTCAATAAAAATTGTTATTAAAAGTCATCCCGGTGAAATTGATAAATTCTGTAAATGTGGGTCACAGCCAAGGATTATTTTTAGCTCGATTTATCAACGTTTTGCCCGAGCTGCTGTGAAACTGAGAAACATCGCGATTAAAAGAATAGAGAATAATAGCTTAAATGAAAAAAAAAAGAAAGAAAAAAAACTTGCATTTATTCACTCGAAAATCACAGCATAACATTCACTGTTATCTCAGTAGTGAAACTTTTTTTTAATAATTGTTCGTCATGACTCGCGATACACTGAAAACAAATTTATAATATTTCAGAGATCGGGTTATAACATTTTAAAAGCAACTAATATAAGTCTTGAGCATAAAATGTCGTACGTCGCATTTTTGTCGAAATGGAGATGATGATTATAAAATCGGTCACGCTAAATACGATAGTGCAATCAGGTTTGATAGAAATGATGTTAAATAGGTTAAATGAATCATTGATTTTATACGGATTTGATTTTTACATAATAGTGTTTGACAACGTCGTACGTATTAAAGATTCCTACAAACATATGTAACAATGATTGAGATCAATAATTATTATAATAAATCCTTTAATTGCATAATCTTCTTGTTTATTACCATTGATTTCAGCAAGTTTATATAGTTGATTTTAATTGATAAAAAATTAAGTGTCGTGCTACTAATTTTTATAACTTGTTGTATCTTAATCATAAAATTGTAGAAAATTTATCAAGTGCACATACGGAATGCTTTGAATTAAAATTTCCTTTTTTGTCAGTCATAAACGTCGTATTTTGCTTTCTTATAGAAGAAGCCTTGGGATGGATGAAAAATCACATGTTTAGATAAAATGTTATGAATATGTTTTATGAAGTTTAGAATCGAAATACACTACTCCGGTGAAATTCCTGTCTCTCTCTTTCTCTATGTGTGTGTGTGTGTGTGCATTTACACTATGTGGACATATAATATTCATGAACTCGGTAAACCGAGGCTCCTCGAGGTGAGTGTCACTGCACGTGTCAAAGTAAGTAAGGTTATGTGCGAGCAGCTGTATAATACCTGCTTCAGTGACACTCAACACGCGGAACCGCTGCTCGCCCAGTTCGTGAATAAGTCCGCATATGTACGTAATTAATTATATCTCAGGATTCCCTCGACCGATTTTAATAAATCTTGGCCTTTTTGTTTTCGGATACCTATCACCACTGAAGAAAAAAACTTCGATTTTATCGATCTGTTTTATTTTTATGTGGATTTTATCGATTTTTCCGATAAATTTGTTTTTTTCATTGTTTAACTGTGTTTTAACAGAATTTATGTTAAAAGATATGAAAAATCGTGAAATTTTTCATTAAGTAACGTTTTTTGATTAATAAAAATGAAAATGAATAAAGGCGCGTGTGGGCGTATAAGTATGAGTATACATATCCAGTCACCTCTTAGGATTCCCTAGATCGATTTTTATAAACCTTGCGCATAACCTCCTTTCAATCAGACTTCAACTCCAGATCAATAGCATTGTTACAACAAGTTATCTTGATATTATACCCATCGGTATACTCGAGATTTTTTGTATAAACTACTTTTAGCTAGTAATTGTAGATAAATTTTTTGAGTGCTTAAAACAAATTAAATAATTTTACTATAGGTAAAAAATTATGATTGATAGTAACATTATTTCAAAGAATTTTAACGATGCACGAAAAACGTGAAAAACTCTGTTGATATGTATTATCCATCACTCATGTGAACAACATTACTCAAATTCTATTTCACGTGTCAAGGACACACAATCGTATGCCTGCATCACTGAAAAACAAACGAACAGTAAGTGTGCTCGTTCTTATCTGTTCGGTGCTTGGAATAAAACAAGAAAAAAGATTACGTGAGAAAAAATTTATACATTAATTAAACAAATTAAAAGATTTTTCGAAACTTGATCGTTGATCAAACTCTTTAATTCTTCTTGATAACTCTTTTTGCTATCCAATCGACAAGTTTGGAGTACATTGTTTAAATGGAGAAAACCTCGCTTTACTTTTTTTCTAATCCAGGAGAGAATGCCATTTTAATTATTCTTTTTCATGTAGGTGCATTAGTGGAAATAATCATAAAACAATACATTTAATACATTTTACCATTCATCGGAGATATTTTGACTATAATTCCCTTCTGACTCATTAGAATTCATAAGGATTCTAATTAGCCTTGCCAGGATCTATCATAATTGAGTATTATCATTACTGATCGACATATTGGTTGAATGGCGGAACGGCCACTGCGGTTGTAAAACTTTTATCATCGGTTAGGTGTTTTTTCACGCTTAAGAATCAGAATAAAAATTTGAATTTATTCAATCGACGAGAAGCTCAAGACCTTACAACGCTGAAGTTAATACAAATAAGCTTGAAAATGTCTGAGCTTTCGCTTAACACCCTTACAAATGTGAGCCGGAGGTGTTGGAAAAATGGGGTAGGGAAAAATTTGAAAAAAATAAAATAAAGTTGTAGAGGGATCCGTAAAAGCTTGGAAAGGGATGTACGAGGAAATCTACCAATCTGCTTTCAAACATCACGAGCTAATTCATTCCATCCTCGCTGTTTATCATTGCAATTGAGAGTGAACAAGTGAAACTTAGTGACAGAATCTTTCTCGGCTTTTATAAGCATCCTTTCCATTTATTCTAAGAAGAATACCTCTCCTATCCGAAATAATATTCCATCTATGACTGCGCTTTGCAATCATTAAAAATTAAGTACGATGTCTTTAACGAGTCACAGAAGTTTACAGATCGAATGCGAACAACAATAATTATAACGAGCACACGCGTGTATACGACATTAAAAATTTATAACACATAATATATATTCCATCGCTGCTCAAACAGTAACAAAAACAAACGACGAAAACTCTTGAGTTGCGTGCTCTTGTTCTCACATGAACGCAGGCGCATCTTTGTGGGTAGAAAATGACCAGAACAACAGGCGTCTACGAACGGAATACTAATTTCGCGCGCCCACAATCCCGCCTTCGTGGACCATAAATTCCTCGGGAGGTCTGATAACATCTGAGCGAAGCTTTGAGCTAGTGCGAGCGCAAACACACACCTCGTATCGTTAATTATAAAGATAGGGGGAGCGACTGTACCTCATTGTAAAGGCAGGCTTGCACTTTTGTTTCTGTTGTAACTATAGATATAGGCCTTGCAGAAATATTAATTGTCGGGCGTGACACTGACCTTAACTCGTTTGGCTGTTGATTTAAGGAATGTACATGTTGAAGAAGCCCGTGAATATGACAGGTAGAGTAATATTTTTACTAGTAAATTTTGATGGTGCTTTTTCAGTGTGATTATTTGAATTTTTTCTTTTTTTTCCTAAAATTAATGCCTTTTTACAAGCTTTTTTGCTTACCTACGGAGGTTTGCGGAGCAGGTGAACTTTTACTGACCAGATTTTTTATTTGTAAGAGCCATAATGGTAGCAGAAAGCATCAGTGTGCTTAAACGTTTGTATTATGATGTATTCCATATGGTAGAGTGTAAATTTAATTTATGATCTGCTCACCGGTTCGATTAATCAGCCAGCCGTGCACCAATTCATCGCACTAAAAAATGTACCGACTGACCGGGTTCTCGTACGCTATCTTTCGTTAATATAGTCAAAGAAATCAAAGTAAACAAATTTCATGATACGTCTGTACATATGGGTGTCACAGCAATCTCTTGTATGTTTTTAACGCGTCAGCTGGATTTTTCATATTCATATATAATGTAAGTAATTGAACTTTGAAATGTATGTACAATTTGATAAAGAACGATATTTAATTAATGATGAAGTATTGGGTGTGGTAACGGAACGCAGTTTGATTCAAGACTCGAGTTGTTTTAAAAATATTCCTGTACATAAAGGCATTAATGTCTAAAATAAATCACTAAAATGTTGCAGAGTGATCGTAAATTTAATGATTGATTTTATTTTATTTTTTATTTTAATCACAATATTGTATTAAAATGCACCAAGACAATTAAAATTCTACACCTCACAGTGATGATAGACATACTAAAATCGTTGGTCGCTATTAATGGAAGAATTAATAGAATTTTGGTTTTTGTTTTTAAAACTCAAAAGCCTTTGTAGGTAGGTACTAGCATTACATAAGCATCGTAGCTAAGAATGAACCCCAGAAATCTCAATCAATTGTCTTTTCGAATAGAGCTAATAACCTGAAATCCTATCAGCACTCCTCGATCACCAACGAAACGTGAAAACTCTTATAATAGTCATCGAGTACTGACATTTCGCTATTGCCTTTTCTCCTCCTTCCCCTTCTCCTTGCGAGACAGCACGTGCTCGAACACTAACACTCGCGCGCGAACACACACACACACACACACACACAAGCTTATTCTTCCATTATCTAATTTGCGCTATACGAATCACAGACGTCGCTGCCGATGTTAAAGCTGCAATCTCATGCGCGCGATTGCTCGGAGGAAAAAGACCGCCTGGTGCTCGAGCCACGAGAGAAAGACTGTAAAAAAAGGTCGAAGAAAAGAGATGGTATAAATGAATAAAGAATCGACGTAAGAATGTGCAACTCTTCTTGCAGCGCGAGATGTTTATCTGATGCGAGCCATGGTGTGTCATGAGAGATGGTAAAAAAGCGCGTCCCGTCTGCTCGCGCGATTCCAACAAAAGTGTTATGAAATAATTGGTGATGTTGTTGTTGTTGTTGTTGTTGTTGTTGTTGTTATATTGTTGTCATGTTGTTGTTATTGTTGCGGTGATTGTGGCAGTGGTGGTAGAGGTAGCGGTAGTAGTGATGATCTGCGGTACGTTTCAGAGTATCGTTCTGTCTGACTTTGTTGTAATTTGATTTTAATTGCTTGAATTAATGTATGGACAATTACTAACTATGATTCTTTGTGTACCTGTCCTATAAGTGCTTAGTATAAATACGTACTATCTATTTTGCAAGCGCTCGTTTGAAGATGCGCATAACATTAGTAATAATTTTCTAAGTTAGAAAAGAAAGAGTACTTTGGCAAAGAGAGAATTCCGCTAACAGGCCGCGTCACAATTAGTCAAATAAGGGCTAATTGGGGATGCCTTTCAAAATTCTTCTTTTATTACCCTTAATAACTTTTATTGAACGAAACTTAAAGTATTGAATATTTAAAAAATGGGTTAACTTTACTGATTGACAATAACGTTTTCTTGTTCAATGACACAAAAGTCCGTATTTACCGCTGTTGGCATGAAAACTATGGAAGAAAAATAGAGAGTATGAATGAATAGAAAAATAGAATCGTAAATGACACCTTTTTAGCGCTTTTTTGAAATGGCAATTTTTCCCTCCCAAGTGACGATGAGTATACTTTTTGTAGGACTAAAACATCTCACTTTTTAATGTTTACACTTATCGTTTCGTCAAAACCTTTAAATAGTACCTTTTTTTTCTTTTTTCTTCCTCTTTTCTGCGTATCCTTCAAGTGAGTATTGTTTTAATAACATTTTATCTTCTTTCTAAAACTTGTATATTCATTTTTTCTGCCACTTTGTCCCCCTTTTATTTTTTTTATTTTTCTACGTTCACCGAGATGTTTAGCTTTTTGTTCATAAATTTTTGCATTCTATTCACCAATTCGTTACTGCGTTATCTTGCTCGATTAGACTTAATTTCATTTTCAACCTTTCTTCAGTATTTCATCCTTTCTTCGACTTTGTTTCCAACTTTGTAAGATCCCTTTTTGGTTTTCTGTCTTTAATTGTTTTACTTATTTTTATTGTCATCCGTTCTTTTGTTCGTTCTATTCGTTTATTATTTTTTTTTTATCCTTATATCACTATAATAAGCGTCAAAAACGGAGTTATCAAGTGTTTTATCATTGCCTTTGATCAGTTCCTGTTTAATTTCTATGAAATGTTTCAACACTCGCATTTCACCTTCTCTTTCTATTCCCATGAAATTTTCTTAAAAAATTGTGCAAAATTTTTCATCCAGTATAAAAGGATATAAATGCATCTCTTGTCGCCGTCGTGACTGCTCGCCTTTCGCTTTCGCATATGCTAAAGTCCGGTCGACAAAAAGGCATTAACGTACTTGCGTACAATATGTGTGCACATAACCAGTTGCAAGTGCAGCGTACAACAACGACGACGACGCCTGCCTCGCGACCTTGGATAGATTGGGAGAGACCCTTTCGCCAATTCTTGCAGGCGAGTTATTCACCAATGGCTCTCGATGATTCTCCCAACGATTGCCTGTAGCGGCACAGCCAGACGCAATACGCCACCAATCCTCCTGCGCGAGATTTCCGATCTGACTCTCAGCTTTAATTTATCGTTCGGATGTCTCTCGCGTTCAAACGTAAATCAATATTGCACTTGTGAATGACTATCGCATCTTGATATATCTCATGTGAAACGCCGCTACCAATGTGTACTTCATTTATTTACATCAATTCAATTGCGTGTTGGTAAAATTGTATGTTGCCTTACATTTCGGCTAAGGGTGGTTCATGTGTGAAGACATTGTTGTCAAGATCAAATAAAACTGAAAAATTGTTCATTGGGTGATAATATACTCTCCTTTAAATTTCAGAGAAGTTTACCATGTAAAATGCAAAAAAAGCTCGTAAAAAATGTCTTAACATTAGCTCTTATAGAGAGCATTATGTTTTGGACATTTATTACAAAAATAAAAAATTTCACTCGTCCACACGGGAAAGACACTAGGGCGCCCTCTGTACAAAAGGTACAGTGTTATTGTAAAACATAAGACTCAGGCTGTACGCGTTTCAGTGTAGGGGATCAAAT
>JAPYYV010011840.1:0-10580 GCA_030522625.1 Copidosoma aretas | reverse complement strand
ATGTTGTATTTTCTTTACTTTTTGTTTCACATACTTTCTTAATGGCATAAAATGTACCATATCAGGATAGTCTCGTTTTGATTCCAATTTTACTTCCTTAATACCTGTTTGTTTTTCGTTTATGTCTATATTAAATGAATCATGGAGATGATTGCGTACAGTGTGGCGGACAAATTTATTATCTTCAGACACTATACGACTTGGACATTTTCTGGTTTTGTTGTACATACGTTTACAATATGTTTTTCCATTTATGATATAATTCTTATGATAAACGCTATTGTTATGAATAAGGAAATTGTTGCCCTTAGAGCTCTGATCGTACTGCGCACTCATTTTTGCATCGATGTGATCTGTGCGATATCTTAATAGCAACTGATCGTACATACAACTATCCTTTTATTTTATACTTTTTTCGGTCCTGCCTGTGTAAAGTGGTGTGAATCAAATTGTCACGTGATTAAAATACATAGACTTATTTACTACTCTACTTAAAATTTATTAAGAGAAGCCGTTGAATTTATTGTCTTGGAGACTGCAGCAAACAAATTTTAATGCTTGCAGCTGTTTGGAGGTAGTAAGGTGAGTATGAACAAATTTAACGTATATGAATGAATGTCAACGCAAAGCGCAGCTCAGTTTATTACTTGGTACCAAATGTTACAGATACGCACCAGTATAGCGAGCTTGAGTTGTGAGTATGGATTAATTCAAGGATAATTATGTGATAGAGATCTAAAACTTTCTTGACGCATTGCGACAGCTTTTAACAAAATATGTGGCGGTAGTGTCTCTTGAGAGCCCTGTGATTAATTAGTGGATTGTGCGTGCTCCATGAAATTTGTCTATTTGACCTGACGATGTTTGTCGGGAAAACGATTAGTAGTTGACGCGAGAGAATAGGCTTTGCTGGTTCGAAGGTGATCGTTCTATTATACGATTAAAACAACAGTCGTAAGCCGTAGCAAAAAATGCATGTCGAATTTACGTTCAGGGACCTAGTAAAGCCACTTATTTGTTATCTTTTATCGTTCGTACTGTGATTAACGTTGAAGACTACATGGCAACGGCGTTATACTTTCTTAAAACTGCATACTCCATGAAGGCATTAATGTTTGGCGCTCTTGAGGTGCAAAAAGGTGTATTTGGTGAGTTTTGTTTTGCGAACTGAGTAAAGATCACCAAATTAAATATCGGCTTTGCTCGTCGTTTAAAAGTTCCATTAAACTAGACTTTGAATGATTTTTTGAAGGCACTAGAAAGTTATAAGAGGAAGAAAAGTAATGAAAGGCCCTCCTCCTTTGATGAAATGGATGGATCTGTTATTGTTAATGCTGGTAGTGAATCTGTGAATCTAAGAATGATAATTAGACTGGACATATAAACGCTATTACGAACGTTTTCAACAAAATGAGATAGGAAATAAAATATATCTGGCAATAGCAGTATTATTTTTTATTTTACTCTCTCATAAAACAAAAATGAAGAGTAATGTTAGGCTTTAATCATCTAATGAGCATTGAACGATCAATATGGGTCCATACTCTAGTAAATCAAGTAATTCAAGAAACAGCAAGACCAAGCAGGTTAAAGATTGTCGGAAACCTCATTTAAAGAAGCGTATCAAGGCAGCTTAACCAAAAATCATTAGAAATTATTACTCCAAAAATATTCGCTCTTATCCGAAGAAAGATTGATAGGAAACACTTAAAATGAAGTAAATAATTGGCCACTGTATATGCCATGAATCTTTTTGTATTTTTTAACCTATTATACATATGTGTATTAATTTTTAATTTTTGTTATTATTCAAGCAACCCGAATCATTTTACTTACAATCACAAGTTACAGTTGAATAATTATAAAAAAAGAAAAAAAATACGTTTAAGTTTGCGGGCATACAAGGACCGCGTCCAAGATTAGATAAATACCTACACTGCTAAGAGAGCGGATCATATTTCGTCCAGAGAGAGAGTCTCGAGCTGTGCGGGGGATTGAAGTCGATGAAAGTTGCGCTTCATTTTTCCGAACCATATACGATCCGACCTAATATTCTCTCTCTCTCTCTCTCTTCATCTCTCTCCCTCTCTCTCTCTACCTCTTGCCTGCCTCGACAGCATCCTCCGCAATGACTCGTCTGCGAATACCTTTGTCACAGCCTTTTAGCACTTGCGTCGACAAAGCCAGCATCATTCGATAAGCGTATTGGTGAGACGGACCAGGCATAGTGTTGTGAGCGCGCATATAGCCAGCGTCTCGCAACACTCGATACGATCGTACACATCCGTTAATGTAGACCTTACGCCAGAATATTATAATGCGTAAGAGAGGAGTAGTATGAGCATCGCGTTACTGGTGCCGAGCGTTGTATACACAACGCGCTGATGCTTTCATCTGCTAATCATATCCCACGCTTCGATTGAAAACAAAATGCTTTCGAGTAAGCCGGCGTAGAAAGACCGTGTCGACGATGAGAGAAATACCTACGCTGATAAGAGAGCGGGCGACTCGAGCAGTACGAGGGGAGGAGGGGGGGGAGGGATTGGAATCGATCAGAGTTACGCCGTTTTCAACCACATAAATCCCGTCCTAATATCTCTCTACCTCTCTCTCTCTTGCTCTCTCTCTCTACCTCTCTCGCCCGCCTCGAGAACATGATGACTAGTCCAACCTTTGCAACCTCCTCTCATTCGCTTTTTTGCCAGCCTCGACAACATTCTCCGCGATGACGTGTCCACAGAAACCTTTACCTCCCGGCACTTGAGTCGACAAAGCCCGTGACTTGCATCATTCGATATGCGTATTGATAAGACGGACCAGGCATACTCGCACCGAGCGTTTGGCACGACGTGCTCATGCTTGCTTCAGATGAGTGTAAAAGTAATACATCAGAGAGTGAGAGCAAGTGCATCATATTTCTGGAGATAAGGAGTGCATCTCGAGAGCATTCAATCATGATTATACAGCTATATCAACAAATGTATTGAACCTCCGAATTCACGCTTTGTCACGTGCAGGGTAGAGACCACTACTCGGCCAGTAATTCAACTGAGCTACTTACCTTTAGATCGCTCGATCGGGGATCCGGATAGAGCTTGTGCTATAGTACGGGGGCTTAATTACTCATACGTTGGCATGGGGATCCGGAGTGATGCTGCTAGAGTAAGCAGGAGAAAGGCTGAAGTAAGCGTTTGCTCGTACAATAGGACAAGGTTGAGCACTGCCGATAATATAGCAGGAGGTTGAGCACAGTCGATAATAGCGCTTGTGGACAATAAGTAGGGCTATTGCCGGTAGAGTAGGGATCGTGGCTAATATGGCACTAGTAGGGGAAACCTGAGTCGGAGCTCATGCTATAGTACGAGGAAGCCTGGCTGATAGGCAGGGAAAATCTGGCACTCGTAGGGCTGCCGGACAAGTGGGCCAGAATCCCCTTAGCCTACCTACTAATATTCTAAAATGTACTAATATATCCACAATTCCGTTTAATATTATTATTTATTTTATAGTATTTTTATAGGGATGTAATTGTAGATTTTTATTAGCTTTATAACAAACAATTTTGCATCATATACACGTGTACAAAGAAAGTATAGAAAGTTTTCCTGATAAATAATATTACAAAATGGATCGACCAGTATACTAAAAGAAGTTATTATTAGGTTTTATCATGTTATACCGGTACCATCCAATTGGGTAATTAATAAATAAAGTAACTACATCCTAAGGTACGAAACCAAATAATTTGGCATTCGTACTATACTGAACACAAGACTTGCATAAATCTAATGCAAGAAGCTAGCGCACTCTTCTGCAGTAAATCCGACGCAAATCTGCTGCAAGAGACCGTGAGGTCATGGCATTCGACATTCGTCCTCTACGGAACGTAAGACTGGCGTAATTCTAACGAAAGAATCTAGTGCACTCGTCTGCCGTAAGTCTGACGCAAATCTGCTGCAAGAGACCGTGAGGTAATGGCATTCGACATTCGTCCTTTACGGAACGCAAGTCTGGCGTAATTCTAACAAAAGAAGCTAACGCACTCGTCTGCCGTCAGTCTGACGCAAATCTGCAGAAGCAGAGAATGCGGAAGTCTTACGGAAGAATATGAACGATAGAAACTTTTCGCAAGAAGTGCGAAAAACTTGCGTAGATGATGCTACTAGGGGCTCTTTCAGTCTAACAAACTTCCCCCTTTTTTCCTATCGTCGCATGAGTTACACGAGTAAACGGCATTTTTCAAACACTAAGATATGAAATGACTGCAAAAGCAAACATGGGAGAGCACAGACGACAACACATATTATATGTAGGTATATGGTTCGTTAGGGATCAGTTTTTGCGATGTTGCCTAGAATGCTAGCTCAGTACCGTACGTCAGTCAGGTAACAAAAAACTTTTTTTAGGCTTCATCTTATTTCACACTATCTTGTGCAATAAACTGTATTAAAGGGCGCAAAAGAGCTATGCAAGACATTTATTCACAAATATTATGAAGAAAAAACAACTTGGTATGGGTCCCCTGGGTGATACCTCCAGTGATACGGTCATTCACTATGGAACCTCCTTTTATCAGAAAACATTCAAGGAAAATATATATTTGGGACAGATACAAAGATAATTTTATTGAAGATTTCAAAAACAATAAACAAAACAAAGCACTTTTACATGTAAACCAAATTTTTTAATAAGAAAATAAATCATGCGAGTCATTTAATATACCAATGCCAAAAATCATTGAGGTAGAAGGAAATCGTGATACTAAAGAAATTGAATTTTGTAGACAAATGTCTAAATTTCTATATATTCAGTTGAATCAAAATAAAAAAAAAAAATTTAATCTTATGCCATCAAGAACACAAAATTCCCTTTATAGAGGGACCTGGAGGTTCTGGTAAAACATTTCCATAAAAAACATTAATTTATTACCTTATTTCTTCAGAATTAATATTATATCAACGGCATGGACTGGAATTGCTTCAGTATTACTTCAAAAAGGAATTACCAGTCACAGAACAATTTGCTTACCTTTAGATTTAAATAACGTAGAAAGTGTATTTTTAGAATGTCAATCTGAAAAATAATTGCAAGAAGTAGATTTAATCATGTAGGATAAAGCTTTTATAATTCCCAAAAAAGCTTTAAAAATAGTCGATTAGATGCTTTGTGACTTGTGTACTACAGAGGTCAACTTTGGAAACAAATCAATTGTTTTAGGTGGTATTTTTTGTCAAATTCTACCTGTCGTAAAAGAAAGTAGCAGAAACATGATAATAGCAGAAACAATATAATCATCAGCTCTTTGGTCACTATTTAAAATTATAAAATTCAAGATTAATATTAGATCCAATAATGATCAGTTTTCAGAATTGCTTATAAAAATCGGAGAGGGAAAAAACAATAAGTTACAAGTTCCTGATGAATAAGAAGCTAAAGATATTTCCAAGAAATTTTTGGGTAAACTAGGTTATACTTCAACGAGCAGCGTTATACATACTTCTCATAACGAATACGCATATTTTCTTAAGAACAAGATATTAAATCGAATAAAAGGAGAAACTAAAATTTATCTCAGTATTATTCATGCAACGTATAAGGGTGTTGATATGACAAACGATGATATTTATATAAATTTTTCCAACCGAAATATTAAACAGTTGTCGGAGAGGTATACTTCCTCATATATTAAGCTTAAAAGTTGGTGCAATAGTTATGTTAATAAGAAATTTAAGTATAGCTGATAGGATGTGTGATGGACCACGACTTAAAGTAACGAAATTACTACACTTTAATGTAGAACTGGAAATTATATCTGTAGAGGAAGTGGGTAATAAAGTGTTTATACCAAAAATAACTTCAAGTACAGGGAATTCATCATCTCGTCGTTTATCTTAGATAGAAAGCAATGTCCTTTGGTATCAGCATTTACAATGTCTATATATAAATCCCAAGGTCAAAGTCTTGATGGAGTAGATTTGTACTTCAAAAAAACCTTTGTCTGCCCATGGCCAATTGCTTTATCAAATTGTAGAAATGCAAACAAATTTTTATCTGAATTTATTGTAAAAATAATCCCAGTATGGAAAATGTGGTTTGGGAAGAAGTTTTTGATTGATACATCACTCAATAATAACGTAACTCAATTTACGTTTATGTGGTTGGCACAGCTAACTTTAAAAAGACCCTATAATTTATAATAAAACAGTATAGTTCTAAAAAAATTTGTTTTTATATATGGCTAAAATTTTCTTCGAGTACCACATTGAAACTAAAAAAAATTAAATTAATTTTTTGAGCAAAACTTTATTCCATATTTTTTTTTTAAATACGTATTAAAGAATAATTATTAATAGTATTTGTTTAGTATGTACACAACACGAAAGATTATAAGAGATAGACAGATTTTTTTGAAAAAATAATAATAGTTATTCACTAAAGGGAATATTATTACTGCTGTTTCAAAAATTTGGTACAGTTGAGCTCTGTCTCTTGGTGGTTGTAGGGCTACTGGCGAAGACTACCACAGTTATTATTCATTTATGATAAATCTAAGTTTTAATAAATGTAAGTAATCATATCATGTCATGTAGATGAATATTTTTATCATAGATTTTAGCTATTAATAATGAGTAATATTATCCAAAAAAAGGTCAGTGCACCACTATATTTGTAGTTATAAGGATATTATTTGCCCCATAGAATATGTTAAATATAAGAGGAATTAGTTGATCTTGTCGGGCATAGAAATTACTTATGATTGTTTAATAATCATAACAATCTTTTTCCCATGTATAGCGACACTTTTTATCAGATTAATCTGACTTCATCAGGCTGGTAACTGTAAATAATGTACAACAATAATAAGAACAATACAGAGAACAGGCACGCTAACTCAGTTAGAATTCAATAAACTTACATATATATAATAACGAGTGTCAACACATAGTATCATAGCGAGATAAATGTTGTCATAAAACATATCGTAAACATAATACATCAAACATATTATAGTCATAAAGCTGGAAGCAAACATAAATGTGACTACATGGGTTCGCAAGGAGCAGTCATAGAACATAGTCACACAAATAGCGTCCGTAACTTTGACCCACCATATATATAACATCGTATCCTTAACAATATGATGGCTTGGCGTGCAAATTGAGAGATATCTATAACCTAGATTTTTATTGTGTTTAAATAAAATTAATATAGTAGCACGCACTACAAATGATTTAGATGGTTTCTGTTTATGGAAAATAGTTGTGAAATAGAAGTGAAATTGGCAAAGTAAAAGGTTTAATGAAGGTACTTACTTAGGAATAGTCATGGTATTAAATCGGCAACAATTTAATTGTAAAAAAATTTAATAATAAAATAATTTATTTAAAACTACCCTTGTTCAATTTCAAGAATAAAATCAGTTGTAAAAATCATTATATTGAGAAAGGATGGGGAATTTTTAAAAAATCCAAAAAGTACAGTAAAAATTGTAGGAAATCCATAGTGAAAGAAAAAAAAATATTTTCAGGTTATCAAATATTTTATCTTCGTTTCATCATGTTAAATGATCCAATATTTGTTTTGTGCAACTCGTTGGAGGAGAGAACTGGCATTAAGAGTAACTTTATCGGGAACTTTCATGGAAGAGTCCTGTAACATTGTTGACGCCAGCTGATGGTATCTTTTACTTGATAAGATAGTGATTGTTAATAGGGAAAGCCAAAATTTGATGTGTTGGTTAATTACGGAATTAATCTGAAACAAAAATTTTTTTTTAGGAAAAATTTTGCTCTATCAGAACTTTGACTTATAATACAAATCATCACGAATCATCAGACTATTTCTTTCTTGCTTGCATAGTCATAAACTTTTTGTTAATAACAATAAAAATTACGATACATTATTTTTTCATGCAATATATTAATAAAAAATAAACAAAATTACCTAATTATGATTAATGGTAATACTTTTTGCATGGCCTTCTTAAGATTAAAAACTTCGATTGATACATTTATTAGTATAAAATAGACGATTCCTTTCAAACAATTGTATTAAATAATCATGCGCAAACTGATTGCATGCAAACACAAAAGACACTTCTTAAAAAATATCAACTAATGAGTGAATAACCCGTTCTCTAGAAAGTACATCATAGAAACTTTCAAAGAACAAATAATCAATTTTTTAACATACGAAACGAAATCGTTTGAAAGCATGCATAATTTCCCAAATAAATTGTTTGGATTGTTATCGAATGCCCGATAGTAAGAATAAATAGTTTTTTCGTTCTAATCGTTACCTGCTTTTAAAAAAATCAGTCGATCATCACAAGAATGTTGGACTAAGCATTTTGTAAATAAGTAGTCACAAACAAACGTAAACACATTTATTTAGGTTAAATTTTGGAATTCTGTGTTCTCAATATCAATTAAATTAAGATCATGCAAAAAAAAAATTTTTGATTCGACCTAAGTCTTCCAAACCAACTACTTCATCATCAAAGACATTTCATCGATGCACAGAGTACACTATTTATTAGCTTTATTCTGATTATTTGCTTTGATTTTCAAGATATTAAATACATTATTTTGGAAGCCAGGACGAAAGCATACTTTGGCTGTGTAATGTTAAAAAGATCTGACAGAAAGCAACTTAAAAGAGTTTTGCATATTTTTGCAAGCCTTATGGCCAAAAAAGTACAAATTAAGGCAAATGAGCTTAGACCATCCGCACATAAGCCTATAAAAAGAGGAAAAATTATGTACATGTGGAAATTAGTTGGTTGTCGTATGAGGTTTACGAAGAAAATTTAATAAGCTTACTTAACATAATTGTTAGAATAGAAATTCATTCCACATCTATTTTACATATATCTTGCACAAACAGGGAGCATCTCAATCATTTGTAGCGCGTGCTACTATATCAATTGAGCTTAAAGACAACAATCTTCTCTTTTTTTCAGCAGCATACTGTAAACAGTCCAAAAAGGTACAGAGATCTTTTAATTTTCGCACCTTGCCACCAGGTTATAGAGTGTACGATGTTACACGTATAGTGGGTCAAAGGTACGGACGCTATTTTGTAGTGGTGTGTCGCAAGTCGCAACTTTACAAAACGTGACATAGTTCTGTAGACTGACTACATTCATACATAAATGAGCTAGGACGGCATAGTTATGGAAGACAGCTAAGAAACAGATAAAAGTATTAGTGGTATAGAGTAAAGAGGCGTATAAAAAGTAGGTTTTAAGTCAAATATGTGTAGACAACTGAATATAATTATTACTTTGTTTTCCCAAGTTTGTTGAGTATATTTGTATAGCCACTGTTGACATCATTAAATTTTTCTTTTTAATAATGTTATTTTAAGTAGTTTTAATATTTCATCACTCTAAAAGTAAGCGTTTCTATAAATTGCTCTCTATACTAAGAATTTTAATTTTATCAGCACTAAATGTAAGTGCAGTAGATAGTATATGCTGTGATACCACTGAATCTCCCGTTATAATATGCTCAATGTATCTAGTGTTCAATTGTCTTTTAGTTTGCCCAACATATTCAGCTGGGCAAATATCACGGAATAGATTATAGAGTACATTAACGTTATCTAATTTTTGGATTTCATCTTTTCCCATACGGACAACTTCGCCAAGAGTACTTTAAACTTTGGGTAATACTTCAATGTTATATCTTTCTAAAATGTTTTAAGAATATTTAAAGATTTTTTGGTTGATAATATGAAGGTAAATATTATTCGTGGGAATAGTGTTATTCATAGTTTTATTTTTATTGATAGTTACATGTATATTTTGGGTATATTTATATTTATCAAGCCTTTGTTTTGTCAAGGGGTTGTCGAAGGAGAAAGGGTAATTATTAAAGTTTAAATTTGTTCATCTTTTCGTAAATTAGTAGTATAAGAATTAGGGTGTGAAAGTAAAATGGCTCTATCCAAGAGATTAAAAACAATATTTATTTTCAAGAAGATGGGATGATTAGAAAAATAATTCAGTAATCTACCTGGCAACGATGGTTTCGAGAACCAGTTACTGATTAATTAATTATTAGTGATGTCAATAGTGATATCAAGGAAATTTTGGGAGTCATTTTCTTGTAATTCTTAAGTGAATTGTAATGAGCCGTGATAACTATTGAAAATATTGACTACATTGTCAACCATGTCATTTGGGGTGCAAAGTATTGTGTCGTCAACATATCGGTGATAGAAAATCAGGGTACAGTTTATTACAAGAAATCATTTTGAAATTATTTCTTAATATTTGTAAATGTGAATTGTTCATTTTATTTAAACTCAATTGAACTCCTGTACTGTAACTTGTTCAATTATTCAATGTTTCATTTATAGAACACGGCTTCTATACTCGATTTTTCGAACAGAATCATTTTCATGCGTGAGTGTGTGTGCAATTACATTGAATCCTAAAGATGGAATTTTTATACAATATGACAGTGAAGATAATATTGAAATTAAAAATGTCGTATGGAAAGAAATTTTCTATGTATAGAAATAATAAAAAAGTAATAAATTAAAAAATTAGTTTAGTTAACAAAATTAAATAG
>JAPYYV010011839.1:0-11192 GCA_030522625.1 Copidosoma aretas | reverse complement strand
CCGCAGTTGAAAAATTTTCATTTTTGTCCCCATAATGGGAAAGCCAGAATGCGCCATAAGAAGCTTCGCTTCGATAAATAAAAAAATGGATATGTAAACATGTACCGAATAAAATATATACTCCCATACCAAGTTCTCCTGCAGACTTACCTGCAGACTTATCTGCAGACTTTTCTGCAGAATTCCCTGCAGACATCCTGCAGACTCTCCTGCATGTATATGGCTCCCAAATCCTGCAGACTTAGCTGCAGCTATTCTTGCAGACTCCCCTGCAGACTAGGCTGTCTTAAATTTTCAAGAAGGAAAGTAGTATCCATATCATATTTATGGATGGTTAATCAGCCTGAGTAGGTGTTATCATCCGGATGATGACACTAAAACTGGGGAGTTAAAGTGTTTTTGAACAATTTTTGGAAAACTGCAAATTAGAAAAAAAAATTTATTTTCAAAATGTTGTTCAACAACATTTTAACTCCTCAGTTTTGGTGTCATCATCCGGATGATAACACCTACTCAGGCTGATAAACCATCAATAAATGTGATCTGGACACTACTTTTCTTCTTGAAAATTTGAGACAGCCTAGTCTGCAGGGGAGTCTGCAGGGGAGTCTGAGAAATAGCTGCAGCTCAGTCTGCAGGATTTGGGAGCAATATACATGCAGGAGAGCCTACAGAATGTCTGCAGGGAATTCTGCAGGAAAGTCTGCAGATAAGTCTACAGGTAAGTCTGCAGGATAATTTGGTAAGGGTTCTGTCAGCCGAGCTGTTGATACAACTCCAGCTGATAGTGCAATGTATGAATATGCCGTTCACTTGCACATTTTGCAGTGCACATTCATGTTCTTGGTGATGGCTTAGTCCCTCAGGATAACCTGCTCCGAGTATTAAGAGCAAAATCTGCTTTGTGCATGCAGTACTGAAAGAGTTATTACTGTCGTGTAACTATACGCACTTATTCCAGGATGGCTTATTTAGAGTGTCTGCAAAAAATTATTCCTTAGATCATTTATAAAAATGTATGCTAGTAAATTGTATCGTTTCATTACAAAACAAGTATCAGATCTTTACTCTGCTGTAGGGTCATGTGTATAAACTGATGTAAGTATACAAATAGTTGCAGTAAAGAAACAATGAAATCCTATTCATGGATTTCAGAGACTCATATTTATTGTAATAAGAAAAAAAAATATTTTAAAGTGTAGTGTATGTCCATGTATTTGATTTGTAATAGATGAAGCTGTTGAGCGAAGAGCTCACCCTATCGTTATTGTTAGTAGAACAACTAAGAGAAATCTAGAACATATATTCTGTATTTGAATTAAATTATGAATATTTTTGGAGAAGTTTCACCAATCGCTTGTTCTATTTAAACTGTTTTATAGGCTCACGAAGAAGTAGAAGTTCATCACAATAATTTGATGGACCTCGTTGTATCCTAATTGTATTTGGATGAAATAAATTTCCTTACAATTTAACAGAACTAGGTTTTTTTTAAACAAGGCTAACAATCAATTGTGATTCAACAACCAGGAATAAAAAGTATTTAGAATCCAACAAGATCACTTCGAATTATTATGACGAATTCTAACTGTCTTTGAAGGCTTGTAAACCAGTTCATGTAGAACAAGGGATTGTTAGATCTACTCTTTACGAATATTTAGAATCAAGTTTTGATAAAGACTCTATGCAAAATATCTCTCAAAGTTAATATAGTAACAAAATCAATATTTGTTACTACCTCAAAAGTTGTTACTACTTGTACAGAGTAGATTCATTCATTCATAGTCCCTAAATTTTTCTAGGGATGTCTCAAATACAATAGTCATGAAATATAATTTAATACATATTTTTTTATTTAAATACTATAATAAAAAATGACAAAAAATTTAATTATAAACTAGTAATTCATTTGTTATTAACATAACTAAACCTTTTTTTTTAAAAGCATTTAAATTCAAGTGTCGTATACGTATGCCCTACAAATCATACAAACCATCAAAATCTGGAAAAGGGGAATAATATACACAGTAATTTTGAAAGCAACGATAAAGTTTAAAATGATATATTTTTTTTGCTTATTTGACTGTAATAGATACATATAAAATTTTTTCAAAAAGTAAAATAATTCAGTATGCTTCATGTATAAAATATATTAGCAATTAATTTTCAATCCATTTCGTATTCCAATATAAATGAGTTAAACTGATCAGCATCGCACAACAAATATATGAATAAATTATCCATCTCATGTGATGTATTAAGTGATTTAACATTATCAAAAAATTATAAATTCAGCTTTGATGGAGTGTTGATTACTCTTTTTGAACGCCTAATAATCTGTGCAGAGATTACGATGTCTCTTGATTCATTGGTTTCATTACTACTTACGTCAGAAGTTACAGCTCTTTAATAATCTTCTGCTTCAATCTGATATCCAGCTTCAGCATCCTCTACTTGTTCATTAACAGCATTCATTATATCAGCTCCTTTTCTCGCTCCAGCAGATGTATCTTCACTTAATTCAGCAAATACAGTGGCACGAGCTTCATCAGCTTTAGCTTCATCATCTCCGCCTAATTCAACACTATCTACTACTCCATTTTCAGATTTATTTACTCCAGCTACTAATTTCCCTATTTCAAGAGCTTGTGCCTGGCTTACTTGAACTACAGCTTCTTTAGCCTCAGTATTTCTCATTTTTCCATTTTCAGCTTCATGAACGTTTTCTGCTTCTTTTGCATCATCACCCTCGATCACTTCGCCAACTATTGCTCCCCTCTGTGTATCACCAGATTCAAATTTGCTCAGCTCTTAATCTCCATGTTCGATCTCTTCATCGTTTTTATCATTAACTACGGTAACTTCATCTTTATTATCTACAAAAGCATCGGTCTCGCTCTTACCATCAGATTTTATGTCACTATCTTCGTTATTTTTTTTCTCGCTCATCTTGCCATCTTTTTCACCGTTGTCAGATTCAACAAGCTTGGTAATCAAGTCACGGCGATAGATTCTTGCACCAGCAGACTCATTACTATCCAATTATCTATTTATATCAATTAATTAGAAATAGGTATGTTTTATGCTACTATTAATTTGCTTCAATTTGCTGTTAGCTAATGTATAAAAAGAATTGCTGCTACAATTGTGTTTTACGGGATGAAATGTGTAACAAATTCATTTTTTTAATTTTTGTAATCTTTAAAACAACTATGGTGTTTATCAAAAATTACTATTTTTTTTCAAATAAGCTAACGAATGTGAAAAAAATTATTTCATCAAAAGAAAATTAGTTTTAAATTGTTATAAAATCTGTAAAAAAAATTCTCAAAACTACATAAGATGCTTACGTGATATGCGTCAATCGAGTTTTCACGCTGTTACGCCAATCTTGATCAACTTCAACGTAAATATCGATAATGTATGTCTTGACAGCTTCAAAAATTGGTTTACTGAAAGCATGGAAAGCTCTAATTTTTTTAACATGTGGGTTAGTAATTGAGTGTGGTGTTAAGCTAACTTGTACTGGCACCAGGATATTGTAGAGATCGCGTGCTAGTTAGGGCCCACACCGTAGACACTTATCAAGAGTTGCCAATTGCTCTGGTACATGACTGAAATAGTATTCATAAAAAAAAAAATTATTTAAAAATAAGAAGTGTTTTACTGATACACAGTGTTTAATTATAGCACATATTTTACAGCAAATAAAGATGATAAAATGTTCTTGGAGAGTACGCCTAATATCATTTGATGTCCGAGTTACGAACGACATTTTTCTTGCCGAGGGCGGAAAGTGCTACTTTTTGTCCAAAATGCACTCTAGGGCACAAAGTGCAGCTGAAGGTCTCGCCCCACTCTGCGCCCATGGTAAGAAATAGTAGTTCTGACAGTAAACTTTCAAAAATGCTTATTCACATCTAGCGATCACATGGCACACATTGTACACTTTCATAACTCAAAGAGAGCCCATGAATTAAAAAGAGCACTTGGCACCCACGTTGCAAAAAATGACTTTAGAAACTTGGGCATGAATAAACTACTGCGTCATTCGGGGGCACAAATACTTTGCTCCATAGGTACAAAAATAGTAGTTTTCGTCACAAATGTGCATCTCTCCAGGGAGGTCCCTAGGCCTAAGGGTGCTTTTTTATTGGGAAAAACCATATCGAAAAACCATGTCCGAAAACCATATAGAATACCACATAAAAACATGTGTTTTTGCTACTCCGTTTTCATGTGGTTTTTGTCTCAAATCACCATGTCATTTTCTGATAACGAAACCATGTAGTTTCTTTGTTCGTTATTAATAGCTATTACTATTTTGCAGTTTTTATGACTCAATATTGATGATTCAAGTTCCACATGGTTTTAAGAAAACCACATAGTTTTTTAAAAATTACGTGGTTTTATTTTCAGTAAACCAGATTGGTGGATTGAGCCGGATAACCACATGAAAATGGAGTAGCAAAACCATGTTTTCATGCGGTTTTCCATATAGCTTTCGGATATGGTTTATCGATATTGTTTTTCTCAATCGAGTTGCAAAGTAACGCCGGACGCATATGAATGACGAATGCTATTTTCCCTACGTAGGGTGTATCAAGGTTTAAGAAAGGCTCGAGGTAGCAAAATACTTTAATTTTTTTTTTCAAACTTGTCTACGTGTCGTCATATCAAAAGAATCTGCTTTTTTTGGAGTAAAAAATTTCAGAAATTGTTTTTGCATGACTTACTTTTACAACGAAAAATCTATGCACTGCGGGTAATCGTTGTCTCCATCTAACTCTGTGAGATACCATTCATGAAAACCTTTTATTTTACACTATAGGAAGAGCTACACCAGGAAGAATGGTGACCGTAAAATAGTCAAAAGTTACGAGCATTTTATTTGAACTATAAAAACAAGCTTTAATTTTATCGAATAACATATTTTTTACGCAAACTTAAATCACCCGTAACACTGGACTATTGACTTATTTAATTCAGACCAAAGAATTGTTACCGTAAAATAGTCAAAAGTTACGAGCATTTCATTTGAACTTTAAAAACAAGCTTTAATTTTACTGAATAACAGGTTTCTTACACAAACTTAAATCACCCGTAGCTCGGGACCATTGACTTATTTCATTCAACCGATGCTTGAATAAAAGTTCATTCTAAGCGCTTTTAGGTAGTCCTTTAGTGGATATCGTGAGTGCAAATATTTTAAAGTTACGATCAAAAGAGTATAGCATGATATTAAATCAAATTCGACTATTATATGGACACCATTTTTTTTGGTGTAGATTGTTCTATAGTAAAATAAATGTGACCCGAGGGCCAAACGTATGAAAAACGAAAACAATCATTCCCCGCAGTACATTAAGTATTGCGTTTCAGAGATGTGCCACCGGACAACATTTTCCAAAATTTATGATACAAGAAATTACATATTTTTGGAGATTTTGACATTATATTTACGATACGTAAATAATTTCCATACAAAATTGTTCAATGTAAACCATTGTAGATAGTTCTATTAGCGAAATTTTTATTTATTATTATTTATCCAGGGGACAAAATTAATTGAAAATATTTTTAATCGCATATAAACTTTTAGTACTTTATGTAAAACAATTTTCATTCTTTAATGCGCTTTTATTATTTTTTATTTATCTTTAAGAATATTATTAACTTACGTGTATGCCCATGCCCCTGCGAGAATAACTGGATGAACATCATCAAGTTTATCGGTTATACGGTGGTCATAAATTTCTAATACAACAAAGTGAATTGCCCTGATGGTTTTGATAGAGACACTGATAGGCTTACAACCAAATACTTCGTAAACTTTCTTAATTTTAACTTTATCTTTTTCACACAGCTCGTCTTTTGAAAAATTGTTTATTCACAAAAAAACTTGGGGATTAATTAATTTTTTTGCGTAGCTGTTAAATTTACAATGATCAACAGTTATAATTGGATTGTCTATCTGTAAAATATACGATGTCAAAGTAATATATAATTTCTTTACACCGGCATTATTAAGGAGACTTCCCCATGTGATCGTACATATTGCAAAAATCCGTGTGTGCTCATCACGAAGTTACGTCCAACTTGCAAGTATTCAAAGAGTTCTTTTCAATAGTTTATTGTGAAATTTTGTACACACATTTGTGAACGGTGATTACATAGTGTAGTTTTAAAAAACATAGTTTTTTTGTCGATTAACACTTTTGTCAATCAAAGTTTTAATTTTTAGGTTATGATTTTATTCAGGAAAACCACGTTACTAAGAAACTTCCGTCAAAAACTGTAAGAAATTGTACAGCCCGAGGAATGTCTGTGATTTTTTGGGCCTTCCGTTACGTACTTTTCGAATACTGGCGAGTTTAACGTAACTTCGTGATAAGCGCCCGCAGATTCCTGCAATAAGTACGGTCGCACGCGGGAGCCTCCTTGAACGTCTGGTGTGACCTCGTTAGGAAGAGTAGGGTTTTCCACTAAAGCACATCCAGCACGGATAATATCAATGGTCCCTTGGGCGCTGCTTCGTAAGTGCACTGAGGCTCAGTGATCGCCTTGGAAAGATGCACATTAGTAACGAAAACTCCTATTCCGTTTCAAACCAAATTAGTTAAACCATCCACTGAGTATAAGGTAGTTCTTGCAAATAATTAAAAAAAGGTACATTAAACTATCGACTCATTCTTGACTTTTCATTAGGACTTATAGTTATTTGGAATTAGCAGTCATTATTTAATCAACATTAAGGTACACAGAGGAAACGTAATTTTTAATCTCGCATTGAAAAATTTGGATGCATCTGCTTATAGAATCCTGATGAAAAACTCAATAGGTTTTGCTAATAATACGTTTATTAAGATAAAGTAAACGAAGATAAAGCACTCACTTATCCCCAGAAGCTTCCAGGTTAGCTGTCGCGTGCAAGCTTATGAGGATCATAACCTCTAAGAACAATGATGATTTTAAAAACTCTTTTCATACCTTCCAGCTGTATGAATAAGGTTTATTTATTATTGTATTTGATGGTAAACCAACTTTTAAGCTTAGAAAAAATCTTATCCATAAAAAAATACGCGGCCTCCACCTGATACGGTCCTGAGACCAAAAACTACCACAATCATTATGCGATGATAATTATTTCATAAAATATAAATCGATAAATTTTGTAAACAATATGTGAAAAGTAAGAATATAGCTTAATATTACCATTGTTTCTGATGGTTTTTAGTCAAGAAAAAATCTAACGTGCAAAGATGTACGAGCTATATCGTTACACAGATTATATCTAGTGTGTCTTTGCAAAAAAGAAGATCAATTCGATCAGTATTAAAATTTTATACATAATATTTTTTTTTCAAAGCTCAATAATAAATCTTTACCTTTTGCCATGCAGAAGACAACTGTCTGTATTATTTAGAGATAGAAACATTACTAAACAATGGTAACTATAACTACAAAAAAAAATTAAAAACGTAGTTTACGAATCATGTTAACAGATTATAGATTATATGACAAGCATACCATTTTCCAGATAATAAATAAGTGTTGTATAAGCCATATTTAAAACAATTAAAATAATATATAGATAATTATGGTAAATTTAATAAGGTGCTTTTTAGGCATTTATTTGGCAATAAAACTTATTCGAAAAATGATGCTGAAATCTCTATAATTAAACTCATCAACTAAAAAAGTAATCGTTAAAATTAGAGAAATCTTCAGAGGATATACTAAAGAAGGAAAAAAATTTGATGCAATTAGAAAACGGTATAATATATTTATTTATAAATTCATTAGATAATTTTTTAATTTTTATCCAGTTATCTGCTAATACTTTTGCTTAAAAAGCTCGTAAGAATTTGTTACGACATTTAATATTTACCTTTTCTTCAGCTATGCTTTCCTAAATATTTCGTAATAAGCATTAAGCTTTGATTTTTGAAATATTTTTTTTTGTTTTTTGAATCTCATTTTATCTAAGAATAACAGAAATATCTATTATAACCTTGTAAGAAGAAAAATATCATTGACGGCTACAGCAAAGCTCGATGAAGTGCAAAATCTCTTATGGCCTCAAAAGAAAGCAATTACAATGATGGCATCAGAACGTCTACGACAGACTGTGACATCGTAGTTTGCTTCGGGCTGAGTGTAATATCTTATATATCCTGAGAAAAAATCAATATCTAAAATGTACTCAGTCAACGTCTGATATTGCTGTTCACCAAAGGCTAAGGGCGATATCTTTTATATAATAAGGAAAAAGAATATCTAAAATGTCCTCAAGAAAAGTGCGTTATTGCTAGTTCCCTGAGGCTAAGAGCGATATCTTATATATCCTAAAAAATGTAATATTGTGTATTATGTTAAGCTTACGATATGGTTGTTTACGTAATGCTTACTGCGTCATCTCTTTTATCCTAAACTAAATGCCGTATCAATAATGTATTCAGAGAAAGTGAGAATTCGCAGTTCTCCTGAGGCTGAGGGCGACATATAATAAACCATTAGAAAAATGCGATGTTAATAAAATCATCAAAAAAGTATGATATCACTGATCGCTTTGGCTAAGTGAGATATCTCATATTTCCCGAGAACGATGCGATATCAATGAAATCCTTGGAGAGAGTGTGATATCGCACTTCTCCTTGTTTGGTGATCGGCGATAGACAGCCAAAAGCTTGATACCGCTCTTCGGCTAGCTAGGTAATCGTCGATACCTAGTCATAAGCTCGATATCGCTCATCCCCTTAGAAATACGACGATAACAAGGGGAAAGCGCGATATCACTCTTCTCTTTAGATATACAGTGATATGAAGGGTGAAGTACGATATCGCACTAATCCTTAGGTGTATAAAATTCTAAATAAAATGTTTTTAACGGCTTTTATTGAAGAAGAAAGAACGGCAATACACTGCTAAAAGCTCGATATCGCTTTTTTAGCACCTTTTACTTGGCCGCGGTTATAGAGAACTTGGCTGCTGAGGTCGTCAAGTTGGGAAAGTATTTTTATTGAACCATTATTTTTTTAATTCGTGCTACGGTACCCAAAGCAAGCGGTAAGGCCGTGAAAAAGGCAGGGACACAAAAATGAATAAATATATGAATAAATTAATACATAAAACAATAATGTCAATTCGTTTGAATAGTTTTCATTTCTCTTTATTTTGCTGTTACCCTTGGGAGATTTTAATTTGTGGCGTCAGTCGTTCTTATTATATAGCAGCACTATAAAAATCAAAATTTACTCTTAATATATTTTTTGCAAGTTATTAAAATATGATGCGAGTTAACTAAAGTTATTAAAAACATTATGAAAGTTTAATAGTTTTATTTATTGCCAAATGTCTCATTTCATAAGAAAAGTTATCGGATATTTTTTTCAATGATTTAATGATACTAACGTTTTTTTGTTATTGTTCATAATAGATCGTTCGCAAGCCTAAGATCAATATCAATAAGACCAAAATATCAATATCTAGATAGACAACGACCGTGTTATATTGGTAAAGTAAGGTTAGTATTGTGTGCCCGGGTCGCCCAAATTTGCTCTCGCGAACAAATCTAATGCTTAAGTTTTTCGTAGTACATACAATATTTTGTTAGTAGACGATTTCAAATGTTCCAATAATACTATTTAGTAATATTTGTGTCTCATAATAATTTTTTCTAAAAAAAGTATATCATGCATTAAATAATTATGCATATTGTGTTACCTATTTGTAATAAATTTTTTCCATTGTAAATTTTTTACATATCCATGTGTTGGCAATATGAGAAAAAAAATGTTACTTGGTAAATATTTGTATGTATGTACTTTGATACTGGTACTTATGAATAGTATTCGTTATTCAGAACTTAAGATAAATTGCTATATACATAAAAACTAGTTGGCAAGGAAAGTTTACAAACAAAATATCGTTATATGTTAATTAAAACATGTAATTAATTTTGAAATAATTTTTAATATTTTTTGGTCCTCCTTTTTAAGTAAAATCATCTTACTACTATGGAATACTCCTTGTCTTCTCGAATCCTCTCAGTCCTCTGTACCTGTGACAATCGTAAAATTGCTTTACTCAAATTTTGACACGCTAAATCCTCTCGCCAGTCCTCTTGCAGTCCTCTGAGTCCTCGTGAGACCTCTTTACACTTTTTGTAAGAGGACACAAGTGGTTAGCCCCTTACTATTTTGCCCATAACGTGCGAGTTATATTGTATTGGCTTGCACTTTGAATCGTGTATAAAAGACCAAAGGATGCTGTACCCACCCCTAAGTAAAGATTTTTTAAAGTCCCCTTCTTCTGGGCACCCATATAAATAAAAAATGACTATTATCTTGATAAAATGCTTCGGTTTACGTTGATTTATTTAAAAAATTAGTACTTTTACGGAATTAAGATTAAAAAAATGGGGGGATTACGATTATTTAGGCGTCAATTTTTAAAGGTGTTTTCTTATGTAATCGAACATAAGAAACATGAAAAAGTATTTTAAAAGATCCTTTGAGCACAGGTTTTTAGATATTTAACTCCAAGACGAAAAAAACAATTAATAATATTTTGAAATAAATCTAATTGTATATAAAATTGAGTATGTGAAATAAGAATAAAATTCGCATGACCATGAAATACAGTCACAAAATGCAATTAAAATATAATGCTGGCCTTGCACTCCATGAATAGATGCCTATAGATACGTAAGACCAATCCAGAATCCAGGAGCGGAGCCCCTGGTAGGGGTTTAGTAGGCGAACCCTCTTAATGAATTAGAATTAGAATTCGAATTTTATTGTACGACAAGAGGCTCGAGGCCTTACAACGCCGAAGCTTGTACATGTTTAGCAGATTTATGGTTAAGCATTGACAAGCAACAACCTTACAATAGATAATAACTAATAAAATATTATTAATAAAATTAACGAGGCCCAAAAACAATAAGGATAATTATAGGCGGTAATTATGAAGATACTTATATTATAGGTAGATAACTACTAAATATAATATAAAAGAATAAACTAAAGTAGCTAGAGTACTATAGAAGATAAGCTAGAACGGTTAATGGTCGTTATGTACTGATTTTCATAAATAATTATGAAGATGCGATTTGAAAGATGGATAGTCGAAAGACGATCTTAACTCGTGTGGCAACGTGTTCCAGTAGCGAGGGATAGCAATTCGGA
>JAPYYV010011838.1:0-21681 GCA_030522625.1 Copidosoma aretas | reverse complement strand
GCTGCACACTGCACGAGCGGGAGGCGGCGTGAAGCGTGCATTTTTTACCACTCGCATCGCATCCTTCGCGCTGCTGCGGCTTATTTTGCATATTCCGCGGCTTCCGAGGCAGTTTATTTTTTTACGTAACGCAAATGCACGGGCGTCGCGAGGATTTTCGCTCGTGCGCAAGTGAACTAGAGGTCTCGGAATCCACAGAGGAAGGGCGACGATGAGGGGCGTCCTGATATTCGACCACCTGAACGACGTCCTGTTCACCAAGTGCAACAGGAAGTTCGCCAACCATGTGCAGAGGCTCGCCAGGCTCCAGGGACTGCTCGCCGAGAGCGTGAGTTCGTTTTTTAAATTTGATCGTGCGAGAACATTGGATGTTCCGAGTGATCGTTGAAATCTGGATTGTTTTGAATCATGAAAAAATATGTAATCGTGCAGTCCCAGCAACCGATCATACAAGTCGATTTTGTCACGCGAATATTTTAAATACGAATGTAATGTTCTAAAGATGTAAAATAATACGAACAGGCATCATTAGTATTCAATTAAAAATAATATAATCAAGGCCCGAACAGTAAATGATCAACTATTGCATACCCATGACAGATGTTCGGATTCGATCGAAATCTAATAAGTCCAAATGACTTTCAGGAAAACGGCGACTCGACGAGCTTCAGGCCAAGCCCGAACATCATAATGCAGCTGTTCTCACCGCTCATCACCTCGCAGCACGTCATGGCATCCCAGTTCGGCAACACCTACACGGCTATGCGCTGCCAGGACGGCACCAACATGGTCTTCGACGAATTCATGGGCCACACGTTCGTCTACGTCTCGAACGAGGACGCGGACCTCATGCGCAGGACCCTCGGCGTGTGCGTGACCATCGTCAAGCACCTCTGCGGCCCCGACGTCTCCATGTGAGTACCAGCAAATAAACGTCCCCGTCGACGCATCAACGAAACGCCGTTTTCCTTCAGACTCAAAACGAGCCGACAGAAGGTCGAGCTGGTCTCCCACCTGCTGGACGCCTGGAGCGAGCTGCGGGGCTGCGAGCAGAGCCTCCTGACCGAGGCCGTGGAGCAGCTGTCGGTGAACCACGAGCTGGCGTCGGGCACCCTGAGAGTCCTCAGCGACGCGGCCGACAAGCTGAGGGCCCAGCCCGAGTTCTCCAACGTCCACGCCCTCGTGCTGGTCGAGCAGAAGTTTCTCTCCCTATTCTCGAGCAAAAACGCCCAGGACCTTCTGGCCTCGGACGTCCTTCTCCTGGTCCTGCTCTGCCACGTGGCCAACAAGGACAAGGCCAGGGAGTGCGATACCTCGGAGAACTACATACTCATGGCGCGCTGCACCCCCGAGGAGGACAGGACGCTGCTGAGGAGCTCCTCCGGCAGACTGGCCAAGCCCACGACCGAGGACATCAACATCCTGTTCGGTAGGGCGCGCTGTTGTTATCGGCCGTTGGGTGGTCTGGCCGTAATCTGGAGCTACGGATAAACGTTTTTCAGAGTGCTCGAGGGCGTCGTCGGTTACCGAGGCCCTCTACAGCCAGCTGGTGCTCCTGGGTTCCGAGGCGAGCGGCTACACGGCCAACGCGGTCCACATATCCGACCTGGCGGACGGCATAAATCTGGTCATCGTGGTCGAGACGACGGGCCCAGCCATAGCGTCCGGACTGTACGACAGTTTTTTCCACCTCAACGCCATTGGCGGACTACAGCTGCAGCGCGACGTCGACGAGCTGAGGCCGGCCTTCGATAATCTTGAGGCGGCCGTCAAGCGGGCCTTCGATGGTGTGAGGAAAAACCGGGGAAGCCTCAGCAACGACGTTGATATGTGTCAGAGAAGGCTGCAGGCCAAGTGGGAGTCGGTCAGGAAGAGGTACTCTGAGCTGCTCAAGTCCAGGGACGTCGAGTCTATACTGCTGGTGGAGTCCAACACTGGAGGGTTCTCCGAGGCGCTGAAGGAGCTGTTCAGGCTGACCTGCATGGACAGGAACTTCCTCGAGCTGGGGACCGACGTTATAGTGACGGTTGGTCGGCTGGTCAGTCAGAAGCTCAACGACTTCAGCGATTTCCTCAGGGTCAAGGCTCTCAAGAACTTCACCATCGGATCATATCCTTTTTCATTTCACTGTCGTGCCGTCTTGCTTTTTCAGTGTGAGATGTGTGTTAACGCTCAATGTACTTACAAATATCTGTCCTTAATGCTTGATTTCGCAACTGCACGAGAACATCCCTAACGATTAACAAATATCTCGAGGAGTTTCCTGGCCTGGTGCACTTTATATACATAGACAGGACGACCCATAGGTTGACCGCCCCAACGATAGACTTTACAAATACTGAAACATTAGAATTGACAACAAAAAAGGTAAATTTATCATTCCTCTTTATTTTCAACAAAAATCTCGTAAACTTGTCGTACACCTTGATAACTCTTGAGTTCCAATTGTGATGAATTTTTAGAGCATCAGATTGGAAGTTTTGTAATGCATACAAAGTTTTGACTGAACAACAGTAAGCATTCTTAGTTTGATAGCCAATTAAATACAATAAAATGTATTATTATTTTTCAAAAATCGTTCCCAAGTTAATTTTTACTTTAATTTAAAATTGAAAGATTCATGGATAAAAATATATTGGTATTATCCACGCACAGATATGGACAATGGTCGAGCAGAGTCGGATACATCTGCAAGAAGGACACATGTCCATAATGTGGAAAGACACTACGTTCAATTACGCATACTTTTTGTGGTTTGAAGACAGCTCGGTAAGTTACATTATTTATCTATTATTATTCAAAAACAACTTGAATTCTTCTTGCTTCTTTAGGGCTCGCCATTAAAATGCAAGACATACTTTAATCACACCTTGAAGAACTTTCCGGTTCCTGGTATTCTCTGCGGGGATTATTACAGGTTTGTAACTTTTGGTAAAAAAAAAAATTTCTGATCCTATAAACTTGTTTAACTTTTTTCCAATTTTTTTTTTAAGAGAAACATTTAAAATAATTTTTGGATAAAATTTGCTGAAATCAACTATGAAATTTTGTGATGTCCATGAAAAATGATAACAATAAACTCATCAAACCATGATACAAATGGAATCAAGTATATTTTTGAAATTTTAGAAAACTGGCAGAAGCGTATTTCCCAAAGACATCACCCAACAAAATTCGTATTTACGAACTATTCTGCGTCCACCTGGGCCTGGCAACTTCAACATGCGTTCTTGAGCATTCAAGACGCCTCGCTGCTACCATCTGGGAAGTTACTGGCCTTCCTAACAATCCAGCCGATTTACTTTGAAGTCATACAATTCGCGTAACTACGACTGTGTTAAATCGTTTTTTGTGGCACAAGAGACTTTTATTCTGCTTGCTTGAAAGTTTTGTAATCGTGAATCGAGATGGTAGATAATTGAACATTTGCACAATAAAGAGAACCACTTTCGTACAGAGACTGACTGTCCATAACAATTCATACTGTACTAAAGTTTCGTATTTACAGAAAAAACTGTATGTTAGTGAAAAAATAAAAAAAAATTTGGAAATGTATAAAACAAAATGCAGTGTTTCATTATCATTTCCAATTATGATTTATGTACATTAGAACAACCTTTGGACGAGAGCACACGACAGTCTCGTCCTTTCTGTTGTGATCGAACGCGAGTTTATCACTTACGACGCGATGAAAAATCAAGAACGACCAGAGTCTTTTTCGGACGAGGGACGTAGACTCAGACTGACTCCTCCTCGGCCCGTGCCAGAAGTCTTCGTCGCACTTAGTTTTGCTCTCGAAGTAGGCAATGGTGGTGATTTCATAGGCCTTACAATTACCTGTGGATTCATGCTGCTGCTGCAGCTTAGCTCCTCCTTGTGCGTTTTTGTTTGTTCCATTGCATCATCATTTTCTTCTAGTTTAGACGATTTCTTCGTTGAGGTTTTAACACTCACTCGGCTCTAAGGAGTTGGGAAAAATTCCAATTACTTTAACGATATTTACTCGACAACGGAAGCTACTTAAACAATTGCTCACCTTGGGAGAATCAAAGATAACAGGTGATTCCGGGGGCTCGATTTCTGGCGATGCAGGAACTTTATCTTCTTCTTCGGTGTCTTCGACTTCCATTTTACTCATTTGTCGTGCCAACTGCTCTTTTTCATTTTTTTCGCGGAAATATTCATCGCGAAGTTTAATCAGTTTGAATTCAAGTTGTGTTTCCATCTGATCGGTTTCAGTTACTTTTGGAATTAGCTCTTGTAATATGTTTTCGGCAGCTTTTTGGATTAACGTAACTGATTCAACACCTGATGTCACTTCCAAATCAGATCTGTGAGTATGAAAAATGTGCTTTACTGTTGTTATTGGATACTGAAATAAGATTTGTATATGTACCTTATGGATTCATATACTTTTTGAAAAGCATCAAATTTACATGAAGATAGGTGTAGAACTGGTTTGTAGTCCGAACCGTCATGTCTAGATGCGTCAGCTCCCAAGTTATTTATCCTTAGTGAAACTGGAATATATTTATCCCTTAAAAAATGAATATCATCACAATTAATATAATTTATTCGAAAAGTGAAAAATACGGTATTCATTTAATAATTACTCTTTTCTTCGATGGAAAAGTTGTTTGAATTTGTATGTGCCGTTGTTTTTTGATATAGAATTAGTCAAATTGCAATAAATGAAATTGTCCTTAGACACTAATTTGCTCGTTTCATTTGTACTGAAAAATTCTGACAGATGTTCATGTAAAATGTAGTCTCTGGCTGATAACACTATGCGATAATTCTCTCTGTAATGATACCATCCAACAACCTTATCCACGTTATCCTTTAAGAAAGATTTCAATTTTTCATGATCCACTTGACCTAAAGTATCGAAAAATGGATCACTTACTGGATAGGACAGCACATCTTTTATATCTGAAACAAAACAAAATAAGCACAAACACTTGCCAAGAATCGATTATTCTTACAAACAATGTATTTTGTTCAAGATAAACGGCAATGCATTTCATACAATTTTCATAAATATTTATTTAGAATCAATCCTAATTTAAAAGAACTGATTCGAAATGTGACAATTCTCGAACTTACTTATGTGCTGCCTTGTAGTTTCCACATCTCTGTCAGAGTCAGTGACTTGTTTTAAAACGTAAACGACGATTTCTCCGAGAAGAAAGCCAAGCTAAAAATGGAAAAGATAATGAAAATCAAGTGCAACAACCTCTAAACCATACGAAAGCCATCAACCACTCGTGTAAACAAATCGGCGTGAGCAAGCAAGCGATTCTATAAATAACCTCAAACCCTGCAAAAACTAGTAACAACACGATGAAGCCATGCAAATAGGAAAGAGTTAGAGGACGAGGATTGATCAATCACCACAAACCTGATCGTGAATCCTAGTGTTTTCATACAACAACATCGAAAACGCAGGCCCCGAAATAGTAACAATTAGATCTTCTTCGTTGGCCATGTTTACAATACAGGAACAATATATACTATAAGGCACGGTACTATAATATGACAGGGCAACTTGTTTCAGCGGCTCTCTGAATCTGCATGCGGTTGTGTGTTATGATGTAAGTATAAATACTTGTATAAATTCTTGTACTCGAGTTCTTGTGCTTAAACAAATCAAGTGTCTTTCCTTGCGACGATGTACTTAAGTGCATGCAGTTTACTTGTCAGTTCTCCGCGCGCCGTTCGTTGAAGACTTGATCTTGAGAAAAAAACAAACGAAAGTAAGTATAGGTTCTTTCAGCTATGCAAATATCCCAAAAATGCGCGTTTGCACTGATATACGTGCTTGAGTCAAAATGGCGACTTCGCGAATGCTATCGTATTAATTGCATTATTATCCTAATGAATGAGTGTAGGGTATACACATACAATATGATTTAATCATTTAATACAATTAGAGGCATACTTTTACTTTATACTGCACATACACGCGTATATTCTGAACGAAACTATAACCTAACCGGACTAAAAACCAAACACGCCTGCTCAGCTCATGTGTGCGCTGCGCAGTAGCATGCGCGAATCACTATTTTACTGCAACTGTTTTATTTACAGTTTACAGCGTACTGTCTAGCCATACACATACAACGTTCTTGGGCGATTAACAGTAGAGTATGAGAAATAGAACGTGTTTCTTGTTCGGAACTCAAGCAAAATAGTTTTTAAAAACTTACGCATACAGTAAATTAATTGTGAATTTGGCAGATCAATAAACGTTTGCTAATGATTAGTAATTAAATGTAATATATCAAAGAACTTGGATTTATCGTATGTGCAAGCCTAAATTCTATCATGTATACTTGTTTATTACAAAGTTTATTATTTAAATAATTAAACAAAGATACAAAATTAATTGATGATAATGACGACAACTTGAATTAGCTACAACTTATGCAGGTACTTTCCGCATTTCCACGGAAGAGTTTTCGCAATATGCATCCTTTATTTATAATGTATTTGAGCTGTTAATTGTCTAATCATTTAGAAATTGATTTGGTTATTGAAGAATAACCAAATAATTTAACTCGTATTTCTACTGAGTATACTTGCTTAAAAGTAAAATAATAGCAATGGAGAGCACCAAAATATAATCGCTGAATTATCCAACTAGCAAATGTCCCTACTCTAGTTTGCATTATTCAAGTTAATAACAACTATAACAAGAGGAGAAGGAGAGCTGCGAGACACAAACACTTTGTAACCGATTGATCCGAACTGACTTCTTTAATTATTGAAGTCGATAACAATAATAGCGAGCATCAAATCATCCAAATTTCTCGGCGATCCAAGGTCGGTGAAGCATAATTTTATCAGACAGGGAGCAAGGCTACGATTAAAAAGAATTTACGATTATAAATTATTTATCAGTGCGCTTAAACATTTTTCAAACAGTTCAACAGAGATCGGTTCACTGTACCATATTTATTTGATTCAAAAATGTGTTTTTCTTCAGAAAATCATAGTGCATAAATTTATTTATCTTCTGATTCGAATTCGATCATACGTAGCTCCGACCTTATGTGTATTATTATTTTTTCATCGTAATAATTATCATTTTTGTACCGTAGTAAGCCCCATTCACAAGATGAAAAATTCATCAATACGAAGATTGCTCTTTTTTGTAAATTTTTCAATATAAAAAATAAATAGTACTCGACAAGACTAATGTTGATAATAATTTGATGAACTATTTATTAGGCGCATGTATTCAGATAAAATAAAAGTTAAGTCGGTCGGTTCAATCTTTCAGGCTAATGATGTTTTTATTTACTATCTGAGCGATATATTTTTTGTGTTATGAACTGCAAGTCATTTGGTCTACGTAGAATGTTTTTAATGTGGATTTCCCCACTGGAAGTAGAGTTGCGTGGGGAGTTTTGCATGTCATCCCCACGTACTATGTGGGCCTTTTCAAACTGAACTCTTTTAACTTGTTCAAAATGATAGTGATGGAGAGCTTCAAAACACAAAAGTGCTTATTAACCAAAATGAACCATTTTAAATCTTTAAATCATTCAAACGGAATAACAAGGATTCAGAGAAAGTGAGGGGGAGTTGTAAATTTTTATTAAACCAAAAAACTAATTTGTTTCTATCATTACGTATAACACAGTATTCGATGAATTTATTTCCAGTAAAAATAATGGATTATCTATAATTTGAAAGAAAACAAAAATACAAGGAAAAAGTGTCGAAGTACTCCGAAATTACTTCTCAAATATAAAAAAAAATTTTTTTTTGTAAAAATATATATCTCACTATTTTTTGCTGAAAACAATGTCATCAAGCACTGTATCATAAATATTAACGAAAAAAAAAAAAATGATAAAAATAATGCGTTGCATTTAAGTGTTTGAAAATATATAAAACAATTATTGTTCCCGAGTCTGGAAGGCATGTTGGATATATAAGGGTGATTGATCTCGTTATAGTTGTTAATCACCAGCCAATTTATGAAAATGCGCCCAGCCAAGATGTATTTAGTTTTTAAATAAAACTAAATTTTATTCCATAAAATTTGCTCAACGACGTCATATTTAGACATTAAATTTGTGTGGTCTCTCTGGTGCAGTTACGCCTCTTGCTGTTTGAGATCCTGCTCCCGAGGAGTATTAGGCTTGTCAAGCATAACAACAGGCTCTCAAAAATTGTCGCTAATAAAATATGGGGCGTGCGCTACTGCGCTCAGGTATAAGTTTTAACTCCGAGATGCAAAGACACGAAAGAGAAAGTTTGTTTGTTGACTACGTCCGGTACTTGGTTCGGCTTGGCTCAAGTTCGAATAGTTTTGATTTATTGTGTTTATGTAAATACAGTTTAGTCCCGAATCATAATTATTCATCACATGCCAAACACATGAAAATAATAAAAAAAATTCAGGTCTAACGGTGGAAAACTATCATTAGGCTCTATATAATTTTCCCAACATGTAGGAAAGATGGTATCGGATAATTGAAACGATTACATGCTAATTTTACAAACAATTAAATCATCACGCGCATTTTTTGAAAAAAATTCCTGATATTTAAAAATATGAACTCGAAAGTCGAAAAATTTGCAATCAAACCAAACAATTTAAAAGATGCGCTCCGGTTGACCCCGATATTTTTATTGCACGTATACATACACACACACATACAGTGCAAAATGTGGCATTGAGTTATTACACTTATTTTTCATAGAGCAAAATTTTGTATTCTTTGAGATTAGTACATCTACAGTGTGAAATAGCTTGAACTCTCTATCAGTTGGAGATATTAAATTCCATGGTCCAGTAGCTACATGATATGATAATGTACTGTACGTAAAGCGGTCGGTTCAAAAGCTCAGCTCTTCAACGCAATTATTTGACAAACACACGCCCACAAAATACGCTAATCAAGAGAAGGAAGAGAAAAAAGGAAGATGATTGTATCGGTTTTTCTATTGATGGAACGAGGGAGATTTTTTGTTTGTTTTCAGCTTCGACGTATGGATAAGCGAATCGAAGCTCGAGATTATGTCAAGCTTCGCTTAAATAATTCTCACGCAAACACATGATGGTTGATCACTTTTGGGCAAAGCGGATGAGATAAGTGTTGATCTATTCCCCTATACCGCTTTGTCTATGAATGAGTTCGGGGACCGCTCCGGAAATCGTGAAAAATATATTGCGTTGTGATAAACAAGCTTTATCGCATCCGATAATTCAGAGTTAATGGAAAACAATTTTTTTTTCAACAATCATTAGCTGTTACTCTTGGAATTCTCGCTACGATAAGTAGTTTAGCATTTGTGAAATAATATGAAACAAAGGTCCCTACTTATTTATTATTGATCAACTACAGAGGAGCTTAATAATAATAAGATCAATTTCGATGAAAATAATCAGGATGATAAAAAAATGTTTGTCAGAAGTGGGATTCGAACCCACGCCCACAGAAGTGGACTGCGACCTGAACGCAGCGCCTTAGACCGCTCGGCCATCCTGACTTGTTGCGCAGATAACCGATTTCACCCATTCTGCTCGTCAAAGCGTACAGATAATGTTTAATTGCTCCGAGCCGTGCCCCTTTCGCTTATCTCCCGTGGCTGTGGACAAACAAATATCTGTCGTAACGTTTATTTTTTTTTTCTTGCGTATAGTGTATCCATCCATCTCCCAATGTCCGTAGCAGTGACTCGGCATCGTCGTAAGCTAGCCAGCTCGAGACATTTCGTCGCCACGGGCTGAAACAAGAGCGAAAAAGAGAGATTAAGAAAAATAAAGGAAACCTCAAGGCTTTACTCGAGGGGGTTATTACGAAATTTCATTTGATCAAGAAGTTCTTGAAATGTGTACGCGAGTCGATTTCGGTATTATTGACAATGTATTTAATATTTTGGAGGGACCAGCTTAACGGTTTTTGAGAAATTAAATCGCAAAGTTGATGACGTTGGTTCGGCAAGTAGGGTACATTGCGAACAAAAATAACGATCATAAATATTAATTTGGTTTTAAATGAGCTTTGAAAATGGACGTAATACCGGGCAGAAAGCCCCCCCCCCCCCCCCCCTGGCAGCTTTCGTTGTGTAGCATCGATCCCGAAGACGAAGTGCATGTTTTAAATCCGAGCGCAAGTAATTCTCCATCCATCGACGAGACGAATTCCGCCCGACCGCAACACTGGCCCCGAACGTCCATCCCGCACGAGCATACCCGAAATACCTCAGTCCCCGTATAGTCATCGGCCAAACGCGCGCGGTGCTTTTGCGAGCGACAGTACTTCCCCCGTGCGCCGTATTGTACACTCGGGCCCAGGGGAGGGAGCAAAACGCTCTCTGCCGAAAATACCTGGCTCGCGCACTGCTCGCCTGTACACGAGTATAACTGTGCGCGCTTCGGGAAACGAGAGTGCACGCGCGTATTTCTAGCCGCCGCCGCGGCGAAGGAAGGGAGCGCCGCGAGAAAATAGACGACGACTCGCGCGCATCCCCCCCCGCGGCCGAGATATCGTCTCCGCTGGCCGGACCCCGGGCGGGGGGCCGGGGTGGGGGGAGAGGAGCGGGGGGGGGTGTTGGGCTTTTTTCGCCCCCCCCCCCCCCCCCCGCGCGCTTCCGACGGACGTCAGTGGTCGTTCGGGGGTTCGGCCCGAAGGTGCGCGCGTGCACGAGGAGACGAGCCGAGCGCGCCGGGAGGACCTGCCGCAGCGAAGATGGCCAGCGTCGCCGAGCACTGGGACTATCTGAGCGAAAAGTGGGAGCACATACCAAAGACGGTGAGTGAGGGCTTTTTTTTTGTTTTTTTGGTCCTGCGCGTGTTTCCGTGACGCGGGGGGGTTTGTTTCCTCCTGTATGCGCAACGCTGCACGGGCCGAGGGACGGGGAAACGAGCGTCGCTGTCATTGCCAATGACGCGGAGTGAGTTGTTTCCGTCGACCGTTACGCAAGCGCGATTTTTGCGGATCGTCGACGATCGTTGCGCGGTGAAAGGAGGAGGAGGACAAACGGAAAATGTGTGGGGTAACGGTGCGGGGGAGGGTTTTCGGGCGAATGTCGTTGTTGTTGTTGTTGAGAGAGCTTTTTGGGTGAGCTTGATTCCGTCGGGTAATTAAGACGCGGTTACGCAAGGTTCGTTCCCGACTGTATAATTATATGCTGCTGCGCGTGTAGCTCATTAGCCCGGAATATTACATGATGAATCTGGGACAGATGTTGGTTCGAAAAACATTCGTCGCCCACTTTGTACGTCGTGCACTGGCGGGTTGTATTTTTTATTATGGGCTCCGATGGGCGGAAAATTGTGTTGATTCGGTGCCGATGCAGCGCTCGAGATCTCATCCGCTGTGCGTGTATAAACCATATACTCGCACCGATAAAAGCTTCGACGGAGCTTTTGCGGCTTCCCGTTCGCGTTTCGGTGTGAATCAAAGTGTGCGTATTATTATTGTACGGAGTGTACAGCTCGTTGCGGGAACGAGCGGCCGAATTCGCGATTCATCGTAATGGCGCTAACGAGCTCGCGAGAAGTAATCGCGTACGATTCTAATTCAACCGTCTGACCAACTCGACTGCGCGACCGAACGATTCGCGCCGAGAAAAAAAATGACGACACACCGGGGAGGCGCCCTCGATTATACCGTTTCTCAAGAAAGACAGGAGCACCCGCTTCCCCCACTCGCCAACTCGCATGATGATTCTCTCTGCTGTTTCGGCGACAAAAAAAATCAAGCGCGGCGATACTCGTTTATTATTTCGAAAGGTCATTGCGCGCGCACAACAACAACAACAACAACAACAAACAAGAGTTGCGAAACGACGCTTCCGGGGTCCCCGAGTCGGGGTCGCGCCGACGAAACGGGGGGTGTCGAAAAATACGCCGGTCGTTTCTTGGATCGAAAGAAACAATCTTTTCATTCTCGCGGGCGACGACACGGGCTCGTCGATTTCGTTCGATCTTTGGAAAACGCGATCCCCCAAAGTATACCCGCGCGAGACAATAATCGCATCCTCGCGATGGAAAACAAAAAAAAACAAAAAAAATCAAGTTCACGGTTCGGTGCAACAACGATCATCACGCTGCGCTTTGGCAACGCGCGGCTTTTGGCGACCGCGCGACGATCAGCTGTCGAACTCGCCCCCCAAGGCCGCGGCCGACGACCGCGTGCCTCGTGCGCTCGCATACTTTTTCTGTATAGGATCCGACGAGCTCGCGGATGACTACCGGCCCTGCACTCGAGGGACGCACGTGCGACGCGTTGCCTCATCTTATGCGCGTTACCGTTCGACACAGCGAAATAATCCTCGTTGGCCGAACATTTGCGTCGTGGCGGTGGTGATGATTCATCGACGCTGCTGTCAATCGCAGCGAAAGTCAATGTACTTATACTGTGTATGGTTTACGACCGGACGGACGACGAGCCGCGTTTTGTTCTACGACACCGGACGGTTTTCCCCGATCGCCGCGGCACGACAGAGCCGTTGGCGCAAAATCTTCCGTTGCGGCGCGCGCAAGCTCTCCTGTACCCTACAGGTTGTAAATATCGTCCGAAAACGAGCGGCCAAATCTTGAAAATGTGGGGTAGCAAGGGTCGAATGACCAAACTGCGGGGAAACTATATGTAGCTGATGAGCATCATTTTTTTTTTTTTTTTTTTTTTTTTTTCAAGACACAAACACCGATCGGTCCATATTTTTGCCTCGGTATTTCATCAAACGAAGGAAATAAAAGATATATATATATATATATGTATACCTCAAAAGTGACGCGTGGGGTAAAAAATTTGCAATCCTCCCTCGGATGATAACGAAATGCGGACGAGAGGATCATCAGCCGATATAGGATCGCGCATATGTACAACAGCCCCGACCGTTGGGTCGATCAGTTTCCTCCCCCGTATATCTACCCAACACCCCCCTGCAGAGCACTATGTATACGTGCATGTATATCGCAAAGGTGCGTCTGCGCTGGCGCGACCGCCGGTGTCCCCCTCTGTATCGGCGGGGGTGGGGTCCACGAGCTCCGGGCCGCCAGGAGTCGTCCCTGAACTCTGCGGCTCCCCGGTAGTACGTTCGTTTCGCGTCTGATTCTCCGGTGATCACGCGAAAATCGGAGGAAAAACAAGCACGGTCAAAAGTAGACGGGGAAGAGCCACCGCGGTAAGGACGGAACATAATGAAGAACAAGAACATCTCGCTGCTGGGCAAGCTCTGCAAGTGCTACTCGGGCGAGCAGCCGGAGCCGGAGCAGCAGCGGTACGACGACGACGACGACGACGACGACCGTGAGGACGAGTGCGCCGGCTCAGGGTCAAGTTTAAACGTGACGTCGGAGGTGAGCTGATGCTGTACCCTGTGCGTCGTCCTCCGCGATGCACGCGTGTGTGTATATATATGAAAGAGACGAAACGTGCGATGATGGTGGGCTTTTAACGGGACGAGAGAGTGTCGCGGCTCCTTTTGATCGGATTGTTCGGCTAGCGCGTAACTCGAGACGCTCGTTCCAGGAAAAATCGAGCCGGTTGTACATTTTTGTACGTGCAGCGTGATAATGATGATGATAACGATTGCCGGCACTTTGGAAAATGGCGCGCTTTTTTTTTCGTCGAGCGATATGACATCCGCCTTTTGCGAAAATTCTATTCGCGACGGCGTTCATCTTCTTCTTCTTCTTCTTCTTCTTCTTCTTCTTCTTCTTCCCCGCTCTGTCGAGGAAAATCGGCTCGTTTTCGCATTCTATCGGCCTTTATTGGATGAAACCTTATCTCGCTCGCGCGAGTGATAAATTCACGCGCGCGTCGTAAATTGATGCATTACGCTCCAAAGAGCTTTAAACGGGGATACGCATCCAAGAGGTTGAATTGAATCGCGTTGTGTAAAACAATTAGGAATCATAGAGCTCGTATACGTTGTACCGGGAGAGAACCGTTTATTGCGCGCTATATAATTGCGGGGGGGGGGTTTATCCGACAAGTGTGCGCTGGCAATTTTTTTTTGAATGTACTCTGATGCATTTTTCGAGGGTGGAAATATGCAGGGGTGATATAAATGATGGATATGTCCCTTTTTTCTTGCAGGAAATTCATAAAAACTCACTGGTGTCTATGGTGAATATTTATCAATTGAAGCGAGTTGGCGAATAATATTATTGGGAAATATGAGCATAAGGTGAATTAATCTGTGAATGTTGAGCCAGAAAAAGGACGATTCTTGATTCTCGTGGAAGAAAAAGTAACGTAATTGTTTAAATTACACTCAAATCGTTATCTACGAGACGAGCGAAATTTTGGAAAAACTTATTCAACCGTGAGAAAAGAAAGCACCGAATAAAATTGTACCCTCCTTGTTGCGCCAAAAATCCAGATGGCAAGCCCCATCATCGAACAAAAGCAATCCCTCCCGATTTCCATTACCACCGAAGCTACAAAAGGGAAGGAGCGAAACAAAAAAAAGAGCCGAGCCCAAGATATCACACCCCGCCCCCCCCCCCCCCCCCCCCCCCCCCCCCCCCCCCCCCCCGCCGGGCCCCCCCCGGGGCCCCCCCCCCCCCCCCCGACCGGGCCGCCGCCCCCGGCGGGGAAACCCCCCCCCCCCCCCCCAATCGTCATCGACTCCCTCGCGCGCGCCCACTTCCTCCTCCGGTCGATCGGATCCCACGCACTGCTGCTGCGAGAAAAAGCCCCAAGACGCGCGGAAGGAGACGCAAAGCGCCCGGGGTTTCGAAACGGTGGCTGCTCGCGATAGCGCGCGGACGAGAGGAAAAAAGAAGCCCGCACGGTCCCATACGTGCAGGGGCCGAACCGTATAATGTAGGCGCGTTGCGTAAGGAGGGGCGCGCGCGTCCCAGTGAAACGTCACCGCGACGAATTTCGGTGAACGTAAGCACTATAGTTATAACATAAGGCGCGCAAGTACGCGCAACGCGGTTACGCAAGGGGGGGGGGGGGGGGGGGGGGGGGGGGGGGGGGGGGGGGGGGGGGGGGGGGGGGGGGGGGGGGGGGGGGGGGGGGGGGGGGGGGGGGGGGGGGGTTCTCGCGGTTGCGAAACGAGCGATCGTCGTCTTGGTTTTCGTTTCGTTCATCGCACGAAATTGATGATGATATGAATGAATTTTCGTGGCGTGCTCTATAGTCGTTGTGCCTCTATGTAATGTATATGTTATCGAATCGAGTCCATTCATATATGCGTTGCGAGGGGAGTTGGTGACCTCCAATCGTTCCGGATCTATTAATCGATTTGACGAGTGAACAATCATTTTTACGGTGATTATTGGTGATGATTCATTCGACCATCGATTCGCACCATAATGTGCTAAGATAGAGACATTAGAATAAATATGGTGGGATTTCGATGGAATCTAAAAGGGGAATCTGAAAGCTTCATCGCTATACAGATTTTCTATACTAAAAGTATGGCAAATCATGCAGACCTTAGGATATTTGAAAAAGCACCGGCAGTGAGTCGATCAGTCAAGTTTTAGCAGTCGATGAAATGTAACATTTTCTACACCCGCTTCTATAATATGTCCTCCACTATAGTACCAAAGGAGTACATTTTCAACGCACGTATCCTCTTAAAAACCATACACCGGCCATCGTTCTGTTATTTTGTCAATGACGTCACAATTAGCAGTCCTTGGTCCAAATGTCAACGAAAAGTTGACCACAAGTCCATGTGGCGAGTATACGAACGAAAAGCTCTATTTTAACTTTACCATCGTTGCGCAAGAAAATATAACACTTCCCAATCCGCGAACTGCGAAAATCGACTTTACAATCCCGAGCAGAGAGCCGCGATAAAAGCTCTTAAAAACCGCACGGCCGTGCAAACATAGCACACCACCTCGCAATCGCGTGCGCATGTATAACGTTTACGGCTCGCGCGCGCTCAATTGTCGCGGTCGTTTTTTTTTTTTTTGTAAACAGATTTTTGTTCTCTCTCCTCCTCGCTCGGGTGCAGCGAGTACTCTGTACGTGCAATAATACGCAGCGAGAGAGAGCGCGGGGTTATCGGGCGCGGGACGATAAAAAAATGGAGCGCCCGCTATCGGCCGACGATGCACGGCGAGCAAAGAAGAACAAAAAAGGGGGTGGGTCGAGGCGAGAGAGATCGAAAAATAAGCGCGAAGGGCGCCGATTGCGCCTCCTTCGGCGAGCGATCGGAGGCTGTTTTCGAACGTTGGGTGCGGGATTTATGGCGATCGGTTTTCCTCGACCTGTTGCTGGAAAACGAGCGAGAGAGGGCGATCTGCCGGGAAAAAAGACATTGCGTTTTACCAGCATCAAAAGGGGAGGAAGGAAAATAAATCGTTATCTCCGGTGCATAACTTGTGGTGGCTCTTCGAGAAAAAAACTACACTCTATTGCCTACAAATTGAAACCCTTTCACCGCGTAAATTTTAGAGAACGAGCCCTCGAAAGTTCGCTTATCAACGGGGGCTCTTAATGTAGAAGGCATCATGTGTGAATCTTTCTCGTTATTTGCACGAAATACTGTCGCAAGAAAGCTTATTCAACCCTGAACAGATCAGTATCTCGAAAAATGCCAAATAACCACTCAGTTTCAAAAAATACCCACCGCAACGCAATAAAACCGTTCACCCGCCTATATATCATGTACTAAAGATGCAAGATGCGAGGCGAATCCGTCACCCGATGTTTTCAGGCGCGATAGTCCAACGTCACGTATAAGACATACACACAGCATATAGGTGTGAAAATCCATCCTTCGAGTGTCGGAAATCGGCAAAGTGTACCAACGGTCGAAGGTGATCGATCCGAACCTTGAACGCTCGCGTCAGGGGGAAAAATTGGAAAGATCGGGACCAACGGACCCATCGGGTGCACGGTATATTAAATAAGTACACTGCACAAACGATATATAAGTATCCGTAATACGATCCATGGACGACGGCGCTGCAGACGGCGCGGCACTTCTCCGCCGATCCCCCACCCCGAGCCGCCAAAACAGCGCGCCTATCTCCTTCGGCTCCGAGACACTATATAATAATAACAATAATACCGTGCCGTCGTCGGAGCATACATATAATAAGCACACGCACACGGGCGTCCAGAATCGTCGCGGCCGGGGAAAGAGAGCCGATTCCTCGCCAGTCCGTCAGACGCCTCCGATCGCTCGTCAAGGCAACACGCACCGCCTGCACCTGCGCCAGCGCAAAGCCCCCTCGCCGCCGTTGCTATACGTTGCACACAACGAGTACACTCGTGTACCGATCCATCCTCGGCCGTGCGCGCCGGTCTGCCGATTTCTCGTCGCAGTGCTTCCCCGTTCGCCGGGGGATCGTACCAGGATCGGCGCCGGGTTCTTCGCTCGCGGTTTTTCGCCCATCACCCGCAGGGACCAGTTCGTGGGAGCCGAGAGAGATGCCGACCGTTGTCAGCGACCTTAGCAGACCGACGCCGGACGACCGCGTGAGTTTTGCCCAAATTTGCTTCCGTATTCTTTCATCGTGTGCCGCCAGGGCGGATGGTTTTGTTTCGCAGAGATCGGCTCCCAGGGAGTTTGATTTCTCACGGACGAGTTATCGTTGGGCGAGGAGAAACTGAAACTCGCGCTTTGGGGAGTCTAAAAATACATCCATCGGCGAATGGATGGGGGGCGGGAGAGTTGGTTGGCGGTTAAAATTACGCAATAATACATTGTGTACCCTTCGCTCGCACGTTCGACGGCTCGACGAACACTACCTACGTCTTGTTAAGTACGTGGATCGTCGAATTCGCTTTCGTTCGAGCTGGAATTCGGCGTCTTTTGAATGAACGGAGCAGAGGTTATCGGTGAATCTTCAAGTTGGATTATTTATCGGTAATCAACCTTTCCTCGTTTTTTTTTTGCCGCGAGTATTGATACAGGAGCCGGGGTGAAATTTTGCGGGTTGTGTTTGTGTTGATATTACAGTTGCGAATTCGTTATCCGAGTTATTGAGATTTTTCAATGTGACCCGCGGTGTGCGTGTGCAGTGTTTATGAAAATATTTTGAAACTGCTGTGTGTACACAGATTTGTATTCATGACGACTCGCGATTCGACTAACGTTAGTCTTGCGCTCTTCCTTTTGATTGTGCTCTTGTGTAAAGTACTGTGTAAAATTCCCGATCGTATTTCTAATGTATTAATCGGACATTATAATGACAACGACAGCAATAACAACAAAGACAGTGTGATAACGATGTTAATAATAGGAAACAATTTTCTAATATGTGAAGAACAAAGTCTGGAAATAATTCATCGGTCGTGATATCCCCCAAATTATTTAGTATTCAATTATTGATTGTTTGGTCTCTAGAGAAAAAAAAATAATCGTAACGAAATTAAATGTTTAGTACAACAGACAACGTTTACACGCGTTAATAATTTGGAGGAACTGCACGGTGTATAAGGACATAAAAGTTTCTGATAAATTTCTTCTTTTTTGCTCCGATGTGTAAGATAAGTATATAAGAGACCGAGTCAATGAATAATTCAAGCGGATCGCGCGTCGTCGGATTTGAAATTAAAATGATGAATTGTAAAAAAATGATTGGTGAAAAAATTGTAATTCAAATTGTCGTGCAGCATTTTTTAATGAAACGAATGCAATTTTCGGCGAAGCAAATGGGCGTAAGAGTATTCTGAAAGTTTACTTCTGTTGCTTAATTTGAAGGTTCGGGGTTTTTGTAAGAAATCGAAAGCTTACCATACATTATCGACTTGACAAAATAAAAAATATAACGAGACATATCTTCCAAAAGCTCGATTTCGGTGATTCTCAGACACTTCGAAAAAATAATAACTTGATAATTCGTGTTTCGTCCAATGAGTTTGAAAAAAGTTTTTTTAGCAACTGTTTTGTGATTCGGACGCTAATTGAACAGTAATACATGTCGCAATGTCAAAAAAGATGTATGAAGCGCGTTTAAAATGTAATGCTAAAAAGCCTCGTGCAAGACTAGCAAATACTCGGTGCCGGTAAAAAGGTAAGAGCAAAACCGCGATAGCAAAAGGAAAAAAAAAGTAACATATGGGAATGTCGGCTGATCGGGGCACGTGTGCAGCACCGCTCGTTTCCCGCGCGCGCGCACTAACACGTGTGTTTGATATAAAATAAAGGCAAGATTTGTTTTTTTTTGTTTTTTTTTTTTTTTTTCAATCACCGCCACGCAATTAGCTTTATTGCTTTTTTCGGGGATGAATATATTGAGCTGATACGTTTCTTATCGATTTTAAATTAGAACCTTGAATTAAGTAATCCTTGGTGTATTAGGTAATTACGATTTTCGACTGTACACATTGAAGTTATAAAAATGACACAATGTATAGGTACCGCTCATTACGGATACTGCTAATAAATTTACCGTCCCGATGTTTCAACGTAGTTCCAATTAGAATAAACGCGGTTGAATGAAAAATTTTTCAGCTTGGACCTAGAAATTAAAATTTAATTGTAAAAATAGTACAGTCATGATTTCATTTTTTTCATACTTGTTGATTTGTCCTTGAAACAAATTAAGTTTGATTCCAAAATCGATACAATCTAATGTGAATCAGAAAATAGTTATCAACTCCACTCACGACAAGTTTGTACCACGTAATACCTACAGATATCCTACAGTAGAGCATTATCAGTCGAACGATTCGTTCCAGGTAGATCGAGCACATTATCGACACTTGGAATCACATATTGATCTTGGGAACAGCTATTTTTATTCCATCCTGACTTTTTTTCGGCAGATAAAAAGCGATACCGCGGACGAGCATTTCGTCAGGAACGCTCGATCGAAATTTATACACACGAGCACAATCTGAAGATTACCTTCTTTCACAACTCCAAATTTAGCCAGCGATGGATTCGATACCCGATCGTGGGAGTACTTTGATGCCTCGTGGGTTTCTCAACAGAACGACCCATTGATTCGCTTCGATTATATTTTTGCCGCGTTTCCGGGCTTTCGAAATTAAAATTCGACAGGTTTATAATTATTGCAGGTATCTCTTTGAAAGGCACGTGCAAGGTCTTTAATTTCAATCTTTTTTTTTTTTCCGAAATGTAATTTAACGTTCGTTGTGATGAAAACAAATCTCACACTTTTTGGACGCCTTTTTTAAAATCAAGTAATCAATTTAATTTACAACCACTAAAAAGTTGGAGATTATCATTGCACTCGGTATCAAGCTCTCAAGTGCGAAAGTTGAAGAAAAAAGAAGGAAAACCCTGGCTATATCTCTGTCGAAGAATAGACAAAACCGGTATGCAAATATATACGGAATTCCTCGGCTGGCCGACTGGCTCCGCTCTCGGCGCGTACACGCTCAAGTCTGCGTCACGCCCACGGAGCCGGGCGTCGGCGGTAGCATTTAAAAATGTCCTCTCTCCGTCTCTCCGCGGGCGCTCGATATTCCCTCCGAAAAACACGTCGTGGCTTAAAAATACACGCGTGTAATGTAATCGCGCGTTAGCTCCCAGGTGCGCGACGCGTATGCGTGAATTTATTATGGTCCCCCTTCTCCTCCTCTGCTCGAACGCGCCGGGATTTCAAATGGGTATAGGGGACGTGCAGTTAAGTATTCTTTTTTTTTTTTCTTTTTTTTTTTTTGCATACCGGTTTCTTGCCCGATGGAAATGTCATGAAAATCGGGCGATTCGCGAGTTTGTGGAATTCGATTCGTAAAAGTTCATCGTCCGTCCAAGTATTGATGATATTATCCACATGTTTTCCAAACTCCCAGTCTTCAGCACGTACATGGATGTTACACAACGCATCTGGGGGGAAAAAAAAGTACGAGATAAAAAAAGCAGATACCAGAAGATATTAGAAGGAACTAATCTGTTTGAATAAATCGTGTATCTTGACACGCGAGCGACAAGATTTTGATTTTGAAACGCGCACGGCCTGGGAACAAAACGATATCACCGCCGCGTCGGCTGCAGCGAATTATCTCACGCCGGACTGTGCATCGTTTTTTTCTTTTTTTTCCTCGTACAATCGCGTCTTCGCTTCCGTTTGGTGCATACTCCACAATCTCCTACCTCGCGTGCGTGCGCGACAATGCATTTTTGAAAATTCGTGTGATAACTTTTAATGAATGGTTTGGATTGTACATGCGCATGCATAGGTGCACCTTGACTCCGTGGAATTGAAGTTGGGCTGACGTAAGTGGAAAAATGCACCCGCGAGATCGCGATCGTTCAACAATGCGGCTGGATCAAAGTATTATTTTACTGGTGCGCCAATGAGTCGGTGGCGTTTTAATGAGTTGAATACATTTCAGAGATTATTGGACTGAAATTCCCCAAAACCCAACGACCCAACATATTATTACGTTAATCGTGACGCACGCGAGCTTTACAGATTCCAACCGATTTTTCTGATCGGCTGTACAACGTACGTTTGACAACTCGGTCGAAATAATTTTCCCAACCGATCAGGGAGATCAAAAATGCAAGTCTTGTACATAGTATAAGTAAACAAATCATCTCAGGCGAAAGCCCCGTCACGGTGCACGTCCCTCTTGTAATGCCCCATTAGAGGCACGACAACTCCTCCCCGAGAGACGAGCCCCTAAGAAAGTCGCGGTGGCCCACGCGCGTCCCGAAACTCGATTCCCAGCTCGGCCCGGTGGATTTTCCCAAAAATCGCGGCGCCGGCCAAGGCTCCCCGAAGCAAAAGCCAGACCGGAGGAGGCGGCCCGAGCG
>JAPYYV010011837.1:0-12984 GCA_030522625.1 Copidosoma aretas | reverse complement strand
ATTAATTTTGACGTAACAAATTAGCAACAAATTAGCGACAAATTTTAAACCTAGAGCCGTATGTGGCATAAAACTTTGGCGAGCTACCTTGATATACCTGTCACTTGCGTTGTTCGAAGTCATTGCTTAAAAGCGGCGAATTCAGCTAATCTATGATGTCCGCGTGCCGTTTAAGCCACTGCACCCGCTACCGATCTTACCTATAAAGCGCTCTTAGGCAGCGCGCATCGCCGCAAGTGCTCAGCTTTTTTCACAACATATGAATTTAGCTGATTGATTACCGCCAGCGCTGCCGCTGCCCGCGCCGCCGCCCGCCGCGCTGCTGCTGCCGCCAATCATCCCTACGTGAAAGAGTTCGCGGGTAGCGTGCTCCGCCGCGAGAGTTGAAATGTATCAAATTACATAGGATTGACGCGCGTTTTTACTCTACATTTGCACATTCTTGAATGCGATAGAGTCACACAGATTTAACTTTGCTGACCGATCGACGATTTAATGTTGTAGATTGACGTCGATCAGCGATTTATAAAAAATGCAAAACAATGTCAGTTTTGTTTTCCGCTGACAACCATCACCGAGATTTCGTGAGAAGTAAATTTTATATTGGTGTTAGGAAATTTCTTTCTTGGCTTTGTTATATTTTTTGCTGACATCTATCGCTAAACTTTCGTGAAAAACGAATAAGGTAAAACACCGAACAGTGGACCAATTTCAAATTTGGCCCTAATAGTGGACCACCGCCACCGCTAGAAATTAATCGGAAAAAAATAATTGAACCCTATGATGACACTCTTTATTTATTACAAAGATTGTTTATAATTTCGTGAAAAATTCATATCAAGGGTCCTTTCTAGCAGCAATAACGAACCACGTTTTTCTGCCAAAAATCTTGAAAATCGTAGGTTCTTAGATGTCACGTAAAAAGTAATCACGTACTAAAAACAAATACAAATCGCTTTTTTGGACATTAGTTGTACCTCCAAGTATACATTCTCCAAAAATTTACCGCATAATATTTGTTTATTTATTGAAGAATAGCGTGGTCCACTATACCTTCTATTTTTAACATTGTACCCAAAAGAGGACCGATCAAGAGAAATACGGTCCACTGTTGGTTCTCCAGGCAGCAGAAGTTACCTATGCACGTTTTTTTGCAAGTTATTTAATTATAATTTAAAGAGTCTAATTGACGATTACGTTTCATTAAACTATGTTTTCTCAAATTCTGAATTGTGTATGAAACGATTTTCAACTAAAACGTGTTTGAAATTATATTTATAAGGCATACATTATCCTAACCTCAAAAGCTGTATGCACATATGTTGATGTAATTTTTTTTTATATATTTTAGCACTTGAACTCTTACTTAAAAAATAACTTTAATGTTTATGGACGTTAAATACAAATATATACATGAATTCAAAGCTTATATAATATTAATATTAATAAGCTTCCTTGTATCTGTTCTAATACAAATGTACTGATTTTATGAAGTATTATCTGTTTACAAAAGTAATATCATCTCAATATATAGTAGACGGCAAAAAAAGTTTTCCTACAAATAACAATTGTAAACTCATAGTAGTCCGTTAAAAAATGCTATTTTTTAACTATAGGAAGATGATTTGATCTCTACATAATTTACGATGAAAGGATATCCTATTGTTAGTGGAATGAATATTTCACAAATGTATTAATAAAGAAATTGTGTAAATACTTATAAAAAATGTAATTAGTATTTAGTTCAATTCATCATTATTAAAAAAAATATTTAGTATAAGAGTAACAAAAAACTCATACGTCTTATAATAAGCATAAATTATAAAAACTAGTTGTGCTAGTTATACAAACAAGGCATGATTGAATTATCATACATCAGGATAAATATTTCCAATATTACACCAGTCATTGTTAATATAAAACTAATTTTTTCCATCATCACTAAGTTAGAAATTTTGAAAAATATTATTTTATTTTTGCTTCCATGAATTCGTCATGAAATATTATTTTACTGCTACATATACCTAGTGTTCAAATAGTGCTGTTTTTGTTATTTTGTATCCTAAAAAACACAATCAACCATTCAATTTGATTCCAAAATTATAACTTTTAATATGATTGACATTCTATTCTACCAAACACTAACTGGTTTAAAAGATAATTTTTTTGACTATTATGTTTAGAAATAACACTTCTTTTTTATATAACTTTAATTTTCAAATTTATAATCAACATGTCTTAATGATGAGACATATTTTTATCTCTGATAGTTTTTAAACTATATCATAGGCAGCCTGATGATTTTTAAGTACACACTTTCAATAAATAATTCGATGATCATTCTAATACTTGACAGTCATACATTTACTTGCTCAACAATTTTTTCATATTTTGTTGAATTAGGGGAATTTTATTGTACAATGGTGAGGCTTTTAGAATATGTTGGGTTCACTACTAGGGGATTTTTTCGGTTGCCTAATTTTGTTTTTTTTTTTCGTAAGTAACACGATCCACATTTAAATAAATTTTTTAAATCAATCAATGAGTGTGTGCGCAAGCCAACGAAATAGGTTTTTTGTAAAAACATGTAAAAAAAAGACGCAAAACGTTCACTTTTCTACCTACCTTTACGTATGTGGTCCGCTGTTGGGTGTTTTACCTTACTATGAAATTCCTTTCTTAGCTATGTTATATTTTTTGCTGACATCTATTGCTAAGCTTTCGTGGAAAGTGAATATAGTAAATTGTTTTTAAATCTTTCTGATGTTGCATCACATTCCTTTACACGACTGATTAACTGCCACCTCTACCATCTTACAGGATGAACAGATCGTGCAACATACGATTTCTCCCGCCGATGGTACAGCGTCATACAGACGTTCTTTATGAATTATTCTTTTAAAGTCACGAGTTCACAGTATTCTCAGTTAATTTAGCGAACCACACACTCGCACAATGTGTAGTAGTGTATGAAGTCGCGATCTGCCATCATTATCATGCCATGTTACTAAACAAGCTTTATTTTCTTATGCTCCATTATCGGATAAAAACGATAAGCGATACATTCAAACGCGGCCTTTTTTACAAATGTATATATTTACAGATTTTCATTTACAGCACGGAGGACGAGAACGTTCACTCTATTTACTCGAGTCTGAGACTGTTTGGCTCTATTGTCGTTTTAATTATGAAGGAAGAAAGCTGCGCGGACAATTTACAATGCCACCCCCAAACGTCAATGTGTATGCCTGGCTAGAAGAGTGCATGAATAATTTGCATAGGCGGCTCATTGGTAAAAGTGAACCCAAAGACTTTATTAGTGTAACAATAAATTTGGAGAGATTTAATCACGGTTCTCTATTGCTATTATTTAGACCAGTGCAGAGTTTTAGTGCTAAAGATTTGTGGGATGTGTTGTTCGGTGCTGTGCAAAGTGCAAATGATTTTGAAATCGACGACACACTATCTATTACATGTGCAATTATAGCTGATGCTAGAGGACGTGGTCATGTACGATTGACTGAAGATACAGTGAAGAAGCAGTCCATATTAACAATAAGGAACAATGACAACCTCTGTCTTCCGAAAGCCCTAGAAACAGCTTATGCCTACGTTATCCGAAGGCAAATGTGAACAGGTAGGCTGCATGCATATTAGAACCTAATCATACGTAATTACGGACAGACGAAAAAAAGAGCTGCTCAAGATTTAGTTCGCGAAGTGAGGGTTAGAGTTCCGGAAACAGGGTGCGGACTCAATGAAATACACGATTTTCAATTATTTTTTGCCACTCGCGGAACAGCCATCATCGTTTATACTTTACGAAATTTTGGCTGTGGGCATCTACCCTTGTATGACGGTTCACGTCTTGTCACCAATACATTCGGAAACATAAATAATGCGTTATGAATAATGTATGACGAAAATCAACAACATTTTGAACTGATTCTCAATTTGATCGGTGCAAGCGAAAGTTTGGGGTACTGTATCCCGGGTAACAAAAGTTATTGGCGCGTCGAAGATCTCGGTGCTCTAATAAATGTTACAAACGTTTACAAATACTACAGTAGGAGATCAATGGTGACTTGAAAAAATGTGATTTGTGCAATCGATACTTTTCTAATGCTAACTTGTATAAAAATTACGTGGCTAGAGGATCGTTTAATAAATCATTCATTGTTTCTCAAAGAATAAAAGTTTGTAGAATATTTTGCAAAATTTCACGAGCAAACCAATAAAGAAACCACGAATGCGGAAATTTTTTTTGCGATACTTGCAAAGAGCGCTTACCTTTTACTCATCTCTGGCATATACAGCCTATTCAACCGTCTAATAAGGATTCGTTGCTTGTATTCCTGTATTATAATTTTGAGACGCAACAGTCAGTATCCGTATTGGATGACGACGAAAAAAAAATTTATGTGGTAAATTTTGGAGTTGTGGAACAAGTTTGTAACTTTTGTATTAACTTGGAACATGAGACGGTTTCAACGAGATGCGATCACTGTGGAATACGCAAATACATTTTTCGAATGAATCTGGTAAAACAATAATTAGATCTTGCTGTCGACTACCAAAAATTTTTCAGCAAGTTGTCTATTGCACACAACGCTCAATGATTCGACGCCCAATTCATTTTTAAATTTATCGTTGGAACACACAGTGAGCGAGTGATGCCGTCTGTCATCATAAACGGATCTAAAATTATATTGATGGAATTAATGAAGATAACATTTATTGATTGCCCTAATTATTTTTATTTTCCTTGAGGTAGTTTACCCAAAGCATACGGTCTAACTGAAATTTCACAAGGCATTTTTTCACATTTTTTCGATACACCCAAAAACCAGTCGTACGAAGGTCCCCTTCCGCCGCTTCATGTGTATTTACATGATATTATGTCTACAAAAGAAAGGGAAATTTTTTTAACATGGTATGAGAAGCAAGTTGCAAACGGCTGTATATTCAATTTTCAACGAAAAATCATAAAATACTGCCTACAAGATGTAAAAATTTTGAGACTAAGGTAAATGTCCCAGTAGTTGGCCACCGTAGTAAGTCTATACAAAGAATTCCCGTTTACAACTAAAAAAAAATGTTTGTTTAATAATTTTCTACCGCTATTTAAAATCTGAGGATCCATTCACCTAATAAAATTAATATGAATCCATTTTACAAATTTATTAAATAATTACCACGTATTGTGTTTGCAGGTCGAATGTCCCAGTACTTGGCCAAGCAAAATGAAATCTGTCCCGGTGGCCAGAATTTTAGTCCCAGTTCTTGGCCACTCCATTATATTAGAATTAAAAGACATTTTGGGAGATCGTCGTTTTTAAATAATAACTTAACGAGCGTTGTTGTAAGTTCTGAAGTAAAAATTAAAAAACATATCCAGTGATGTTTAAGAAAGTTAAAGCTAGACAAAATACAAAAGAAAGTTGTCAATGATTAAAAAATGCGTTATCTTAAATTCGATATTTTCGCAGAAGGCAAGTTAGCTTAGCCTTTTTTTTTTGTGTTTGTTTTGCCATTACTTATTTGTAAACAAAACAAATTATTGATCAAAATTTCGTTTTTTTGAGCAAAGAATGCATTGGTATGGTAAGAAATAATATAAGAAAATTTGTATTGCATACTTACCGTAATAAAATAAAGATCATTTGAAACAAAAATCCCTCAACCCGCGTAATGCGTTTTTCGGTGGTCGTACGGGAAATACAGTTCAAAAGTATAAACGTCAGGGGACAGAAAAAATTAAGTATGTTGACATTAGCTCGTTGTACCCATGTATATGCAAACGTAGTAAATATCCCATCAGTGACCCTACGATGTATGTTGGGAAAATAGAGTGTCGATGAATTGTTTGTGCCATCAATGACGTGTTTCATGTAAACGGATTGATCATGTGTGAAATACGGCCACTGCAAAATTGATACCATCCCATGTTACCGGTAAAAATGTACAATGAGTTAATTTTTCCACTGTGTCGTATATGTTTTGAAAATATGAATCAAAAAGATTGTCCGCACAAAGATGCGAACGATCGCATGTTAAAAGGTACGTGAATATCTGACGAGGTGAAAATTGCCGTTTAAGTAGGCTATGTAGTCGAAAATGTTTAGAAAATATGGCAGTATAAAATGTCGTAATACGATTTCAAGAAAGGAAAGAAGGTCTATTCGCAAAATATATCGACGAGTTTTTTTAACAAAAAACACAGGCCTCTGGTTTTCCTCCCGAGTGTCTCACAGATGAAGATAAAGACAGATATATTAGTGAAATACGTGACTCCGAGGGAATGGATTGTAATAAAAATGAAATAACTTATAACGCTGGATTAAGATCCGTCGCTAAATTGTGTCTAAGTTCTTTATGGGGTAAATTTGGTCAACGCGAAAATTTGAAAAAAACAGAAGTCGTGAACCCCTAAAGGATTGATCAAATTACTGACAAGGGCAGAAATAGATGTTAATGGTATATTGGTTTTCAATGATAATACACTTTACGTAAACGAGAGTTATAAAAACGAGGCTTTAACACCATCTACGTCAACTAGTGTCGTCATAGCTGCATTTGTTACAGCTCAAGCTCGTTCTAACCTTTTTAGCTATTTGTATAAGTTAGGACCACGTGCATTGTATTCTGATACCGATTCTGTTTTTTACGTTACCCGAGAAGGAGAGCCTAACATACCTCTCAGTACAACGCTTGGCTGTCTCACAAACGAATTGGCCGATGAATAAATCGGTTCGTATACAACTTTTTTATATGGTGGACCAAAGTTTTGCGCTTGCAAGTATGAAAAATGTAATGGCGATGAAGAGTGCGTTTGCAAGGTAAAGGGTATCAGATTGAACTATACAAACAGCCAAAAGATAAATTTTAACTTGGTTAAAAAATTGACTGCATCGAATGTATCGGAAATGACATTGTCCAATCATGCCATACGGCGAACAGCTTTTCATGATGTAATATCGCAACCAGAAACGAAAACTCGTCAACCAGTTTACGGGAAAAGGAGATTTGTGACTATGGATATGTCATTCATTTTGTTAAGAGCACACGAATATATACAGTAAACAACTGATAAAAAAAAAAGAAGATTTTTCAGAGCCAACATGATACTTATTGGAAGCCAACATTTGTAACGTCAAGATGATTAAATTACCTCGAATGTCGCACGTTTCTTACAAAAAAATGTACGACGATGTACGTCAGCACATTCTTAATAATGCGACAATTGTTTTACATTCGATGGCAGCACATTTTTTTGTAACATGATATGGCGGAAGTTCATACTTTCTTGTTTAATAAAATACGATACATCTTCTTAGAAATATACCGTCAGCACATTCTTTTACGAAACCTTTAACCTTTAAAAAAGAAAGAAAAGGCGCCTTTGTATTAGCTGCTCGCATGACTTCAAATACAATACTGCCACAGATAAGGAGCCATCTTTTTGGAAAGCGAGCCCCCATGATAAAACGAGCCGTCAGAATAAGCTGATTAGTCGAACGAGCCATTTCAGCTCCAATCCTAGCCGTAGCGGTGGTAGCGGCGCACAGTGGGACAAAATGGACAAAATTCTGCCTCTGCCTCATTTTTTAATCGATTAACTTGAAATTGTGGAGACGTATATAAAGTTGTTTGTAATTTTATGTCTTGCTGCCACTTTTTCAAAATTCAAAATAGCGGATCTAAGATGGCGGCCAAAAATGAAAAAATACAAAATTCACGTCTGAAATTCAGTTATCAGGGGACTATGATGTCGCTGATAACGAATCTGTTATCAGATTTGTAGAATTCAAAATGGCAGATCCAAGATGGCGGTTAAAAAAATAAAAATTTTAAACTTAGGTATGAAAATAAGTTATCGGGTGTACTTTATGTCGCTGATAACAAATCTGTTATCAGATTTGTAGAATTCTAAATGGCTTATCCAAGGTAGCGGAGAATAAAATTATAATTTAACTGAAGCACAGAAATACTCTATGGGGGTGTGTAACAGGTCTCTGTTTGCGAAGGTAACTTACAAAATTTAATATGAAAAATCATACATGGTGATCTAATAATCATGGGTGTATAACTTGAGATATGAAAATTATATTTTTGGTGTTATTTTGCTGTCGACCAGGAAAAAAATTTGGTTTCCTTACCCGGCTATGCCAAAAGCCTTCGAAAGAGAAATATGTATCTTATGAAACCCTAACCTACAAAATAAAATCTTACAGTATTAGAGAGTAAGATGACGCACCACATAATCTGACTTAATAAATTAAACGGCGGGGTAGATAAAAATGACAGACGTACTGAGAAATAACATGGTTCAAGAGAAAACTAGTGCTATGAATATTTCAAGGACTAATGCTACTTTTGTGGATCTTAAAATTTATTTGATAGATAAAAGTATCATAGTAAGCGAAAAAATAAGAAAAAATTTACTTATTTCAACGAATTATGTTATTTGCACTTTGTTAACTAAAATCGATCTGTAATATCTTTATTGTGATGTAATAAATTTAAATTTAACTTGCTTATCTTTTTCTTTATCTAACCATATTTATTTCTAACGATTTACTTGCCAAAATATATCAGAACTGTTCTTTTCCAGCAGAGTTCATCGCTTTAGCTAACTGCCAGTTGTGGCAGAATATTATTTGAGAATAAATAATTTTGATGTTCGGAAAATTGTTTATGAGCATAAGATACATGTATCGCGATACAAAATATATTTATATAGTTAGACATTTTCCGTATATCGTTCGTGTATTGAACTGGAGTCACAAGAACATTTTTCGACTTCTTTTTCTTCCTCTCCATCTTCTTCTTCTTCTTCTTGTGTGTCGAATGCCAAAATATCATCGATTTTTAGGGGTGTAGCAGGATATTCGTACCAAATTGGTCGTACCTTATTCTTATCTGCTTTACAATCGCACTGATTTACGTCCAAATTTGTTAGTGTAGAATGTGTAGCATCCAACCACATTTGAGTAATAACCATTGAACGCAAAATTAAACGATTTTAAGCATGAGGGTATTGACGCTAAATTGAATGATTTTACACTTTAGAAAAAAATTTTGTTAGTTGTAACTGACGAATAGGACTTTTGAAACAAAAACAATCTTGCTTCGTTGACGCTTTGGCAGTTTTTTACACCGTACAAGCATGTAATTTCTTGTAAACACCTCATTTTTTCTCCATCATTGATGTCATCGGGACTCGTCAAACTTGCAAAATGTTGTTGCATTGCTATCTTTTTTTTTAAAAGTTCGAACGGTTTAGCTTTTCCTATTATATACATCCTACTCGTGTAATCTGATCCTGTAAATGCATGTAATGCAGGTAGTGCTCTGCATAAATTGTCACCCAACTTATTTGCTAACTTTGTGCAATCGAAACAAGAAGAATCTTTCGATCCAATTGAACTGCAGAAGATGCTAAGCGTTTTAAATTTGTGAAAATTTTCCAGCAGGATAACAAACATCAGAGTGAGACGCTTCAATCATAATTTTGGAAACTCCTCGGAGCATGCTAATGTCAAATATTATTCTGGTGTCCTCTTCTTCGTGATCACACTAATAGGCCATTTCTTCTTTTTAATAATTTTATGGCCAATTTTAGCATAAGAGTAACATCCGTCACTGTTTGTCAAATAAATAGGTTTTCCTCCTATTACTGAAAGTAACAAATCATTGTCAAAAAAATCTGATAAAAAATCGACCAAAGCTTCTTTGAATTTTATATTGCGTAGACTCTTCATGACATCTGCGGGGCACTTTTGAGATCCACCTAAAATTAAGTGTGGAACATCAAACTCAGACCGCTTCGTTCGTTCACAGTCTTTAAATGATGATGTAAAGTAACTGTCGAATATGAGATGTATAGCTGACGCGTTAGAGTTACATAATCGTTACATAATCAATTCAGCGATTTCATCAAAGGTGTTGGGTAGCAGACCTACATGATGTAATAAGTAGAAGCCGTCATTAACTCCACGTCTAGTGCCTGTGGTGGAGAGCACTGATCCGTTTTTGATCGTAATTTTGAAAAGTGAACAGACTTTGTAGTTGTGTTTATTACCCCGTTTAAGTCGCATAAAGCTGGTGGAGCTGGTGCCAATGGATATGACAAGCACACGGCCATGTCTATTATTTTCAAGTGCCACAGCCAGTAGTCATCCGAATATATCTCTTTCCATTTTTAGTGCAAAACTTTTCGACCCTTTCTTAACTTTAAGCGTCAGACACTGCAGCAAAATTTTCGATTTTATGCCTTTTTAAAGATTGATGGAGTCTGTTGGGGTCACCGTTACACTCCAGTAGAAAATTTGTTTTTAAGTTATTTTCAAATGTATTTGCTGCTAATAGGAATTTTGCCGTTTCTGGAGAAGCAGCTCTTCCCTGTGCAATATCAAATAGATTGTCTTCATCAACATCAATGCTGAATAGGTTTCAATTTTTGGTAATGCAGGACACATGATTGATAAAAGATTCTTGATCTTTCTTTATTCGATGCGGTTCCAAGTCATGCACAGTATCATCGGTGTACAAAAGCTTCAACTCTCCTAAGAAAGCTGACAATAGTTCCATCCTCAGGCTGTAACTAACCACCCAACAGTGTCTTGCGGTGATGGAATTCGTGAAATTACTAATGCCCGTCATCAAGTTCGCCTGGTTGCCGTTGATTGATTGTTCTAGGCTTAAGTCGACCGGAGATCGCGAGCAGGGTGCATTTGTTCTCTTTACTCCAAAAGCACATTTACGAAATTGCTTCACAAGGGGCGAATTTTGATTTTGTAAATTAATTAAATTAGACAGATATACAAAGTGTACAATGCGTAATTCGTTTGACTCATAATAAAAAAATTGTATAATCCATTCGAACATGAAATATACAACTCGTAATTGCTGCTTCGAATACTACGAGAGAAAGATAAGTAGGTGTGGATTGCGATAATGTACTGCATATAAAACTGTGCAGTTTGCCCAAGAGATCCAACGATTGTTGCTTCTATATAACGAACTTCGTCATTAACAATTTTATCTAAATATAGCGATAGATTTAGATCTGTAGAAGCCGCAGTACAATGTTAAAATTGTATTAATTTCTCTTGTAAGAGTGAAACGTCAACTTTGTACTCCAACAGAAACCGCTTTATGTGCAGTGACTGCAGCGCAGCCGCCAAAAGGGGATGTGGGCGTTTCCATCTGTTAAAGTTTTTCCCATCTAAAAACCCGTTTACAGAGCCCGCATCTAGAACGTCTACTTCAGTTAAGATATCGGTAATTCTGAAACCGTCGAGATACTTTCCAAACGCTTTGAACAGCGCACACTCAATGTGGAAAGCTCCGAGATTAATAAAAAAGTTCTCAAAAGTTGGATGTTCACATATTCGTATTTGCATAGAATTTTTAGCTATTCCTAAATCATACGTTATTATGATGTGCTCCTGCCCACATGCGTTTGCTAAATTTTTGGCTCGCATCAACGTTTCACAAATATCATCATTGATCGTGGGTGATTTATTGATATGGGGCGAATAGAAAATATTTTGCGTGCAGCTGTTGTCTACAGTGATTTTAATGTTCAAAACAGTCCACGTCGGCGTATTTGGCACTTCTGAGACCGAAAGTGACCACAAAAATTTTTTCTTCCAAAATTTTTCGTTATTGGTATAGCACGTTCCAATAAAACTGTTAAGTACATTAATATCAATTGATGTAGTCCTAGGCGAAAGTTTATGATACGGTTGTATGTCGCATGTTATTTGATCAAATTTTGGTCGACTTTTCGCTGGAACGGGGCATTCCTCAGCACCAGCGTCAATCTCAGAATCCAGAGATTGCTCCAATTCAGAAAGATTATCATTTCGCATCGGTCGAGCACTTGATTTGGTGTGCAGAACTGGTAGGCTATGAATACAGTATCATGGAGAGTGTCCTTGCCAGATAAAGTTTCGACGAATGTGTCTTAATTATCTCACGCCATATGCGTGCAGAGGTCAGGATTTAATAGTAGCCCAGGAGATACAAGTCGATTATTTCGTTCAGCAGCGAATGTCATCTCAGTCTCCAGCTCTTCAGTAACCGTGTAACTTATGGAATGTCCCAACCGACTAAAAATGTCAATTATTTTACGGCTACCGGTTAGTGACTTCATTGCCAGGCCCATAAGTTGATGTTAGGCAGGTTTCACCCTGCCCTTTGTAGCAACAAATACTATGTCGTTACATATGGACCGAATTTTCACAAAGTCATTGGTCGAATTTTTTTTTCTCGTATCGGGACCTTGGGCGAGATTAGAAACAAAATCAAATAAAAGCTCTGGAATCTCAATATCACCTTTCAATATGGACTCAACAGACATGTCACCTTGCACATGTTCAGATTGTATGTCACGGATTGTATTTCTCAATTCATAAGCTAAAATTTGGTATTTCATTTCGTTTGCACTCTTAGTCACTGCTGATGTGAGAAAAAGATCATCTACATCCAGTCCACTTTTAAACACCATTTTTTTTTTGTGACAGCGTGAACTTTTAATAATTTTAATTTTTCTTGCAAAATATTTTGATATTTCGTCTCTCAGATTTTTCACTTTGTAATTAATGAAATCTTTTTTTTTGTACATTTCTGTTTTCTGAAAGTAAAAATTTGTATTGCTCAAAAAGACCGTTCGGAAAGAAATCTTTTTGATTCTCTAGAATCTCAAAATTAATAAAAAAGATCAAGGAATCAGAGGCACTTTAATGAAAACCCAGAATTTTTTTCCATGTGCTATCATCATTATCAGTTTGGTGTTTTACACTTTCGTATGTACGATTAAAACCGTTCATGCATAAGGGGTCGTACCCAAACGCCGTGGACGATTTTTTCGATTTTTCGACCCCCCCCCCCCCCCCCCCCCCCCCCCCCCCCCCCCCCCCCCCCCCCCCCCCCCCCCCCCCCCCCCCCCCCCCCCCCCCCCCCCCCCCCCCCCCC
>JAPYYV010011836.1:0-10581 GCA_030522625.1 Copidosoma aretas | reverse complement strand
GAAATTTTTAAGAGATAAATTTAATTTAACTATGCTTAACGATCCTAATAAAGCTACAACTAGAGGTGGTACAACTATTGATGCAGTATTCACGAGATTTATTGATAAAATTAATTCAATTATATTTGTTTCTTATTATTCTTACCACAAACCTATTGTAACGTTTATAGAAAATACACGTAAAGAATCAACATTATCAATAGTTGAATGTGATGATGAATAACCAAGATTACTTTGTATTATATTTCTTATACAAAGTATTTTAGTAATAATGTGCTTTTGTAAAAAAAAATTCTATTTAATTGATTTAAAAAAAAGTAGTTGAAATTTTTATTATTTTACCTGTACATTGCAAATGTATTTTAATTGCTGTCAACGGTTTTCCCCTATTTTTCTTTAAAAAAGAAATTTACTTAAGTTTTAGCTTAACTCTTTTTAAATAAACTTTATAATAATACTACGTGGATATTTCAATCTCTCACTCTCTCTTTTCAATACAAAATGAGAACAACAACTCAACACTTGAAGTTTTACTTCTGTCGGGGGTCCCCCGACCCCTCTCGTTTTTTTTTTTTTTTACTGTTTTTTTTCAATTGGGATATAAATGTCTATAAATTGTCCAACCAAGCCGGCATTGATTCAAAAAAGAGTTTCTTTTTGTATTTATTGGATTTTTCGTGCTTTAAGAAGATCAATATGATTGTATCCAATAAGCATTGTTGGAGGTTCACTGAAAGGTTTTATAAGAATTCCAGCCGTTTTTTCAGACAATCGTGAGATGTATTTATTTATAATTTGAGACAGTAAATACGTTATCTGTCGTTAAAATTACGGTTTCACTTTTAAAAAGAATATAAGCTTTATTATTTGTTAAAGTAAGACCGGTGAGATTATTTAAAGTATATTCACATTCGAGACTTTTGCTCTAATAGCGTCTATTACACATATGGCTGATTCCGTCCTAACTTGCCCAGATCAACTTCAAAATTTGTTAAAACTAAACTTGGTTAAAAAAATTTTTTTTTACAGAATTACTATTGTAAATACCATCCTTAACAAATACCTAAAGCGATTTTATTACAAAGTTTCTCGTTGAATACATATACGATATATTACAATGGTGAAATTTAGTCAATTTTTGAAAAAACAAGTCCACCTTTGGGACTTCTAGGTAAGCTGTGTTTAAGGTTAAAGTGTTTTTACATAGCTTAAATAAATGCTGGAATCTAGCCTTATCGATTAAAAAAAATGTTTTCAATTTGGTGCTACCACTCGAAAGCTACAGCTGTTTAAAGAAGAGACATGAATATCGTTGAAAATAAGATTTCGTGGATATTTAACGAAAATCCGTTGTTTGTCATTAAACCACCATAACTGTTGATTGGTCGCACGAAATTTAACAAACTTTTTTTAATCAATAGGGTTTCACTTAAGCTTTCATTCAAGCCAAGTCGAGACCTCTCAAAATAGTGTATCACATTGCTACCAGCGTTGACAGTAGAACCACCGTTTACCGATGTGTTTCGTAAAAAAAGGCCAATTAGATCAATCGCCGAGATACGCGTCTAATATTTTAGCCTAACAGAGCTAAAAACATTTTTTAATGAAGTTCCGATGCACAGATACGAAATGAGAGACAAGTTGAGGATTGGAGGGACGGAGGGGGGCGGGCAGGACAGGGGAGGGAGAGGACATTTCGATTCTGAACATCTCGTACAGCTCGTAGACACAGTTTTGATTTCTTTTCCGCGTGTATTACTTATAGTACCAACAAATTCTTACACAAAATTAGCAACATGCACCTTTAAAAACTACACTCGTTGTGGAATGAAGGGAGATGGAAAGACAAGAATGTTTTAGTAATCGCGTAAATTGAGGTTATAAACATTCACCGCCGACTGAGCGTTAAGTGAATTCGGACTCTGTCGCTCGCGTTTGTTTACCTCTAATGTGCAGTACGAGAGTCCACCGTTTGATGGGATCGAAAATATTTTCTCTCTTTTTTATGATCAATGACGTAGTGTCAATTTATTGAGACAAAAACTCGTTACAAAATATAGGCGCTTCGTTGGAAGACTTAATGGCTGAGTGTGGCTTTGATATTGGTGGCAACTCGTAAAGTAAACGTTACAATTTTCGATGCACATTTTTTTTGGGGGCCCGTGACCTATACGTAAGTACACCAAGGATCAAAAGTTGGAAAATCGAGTTTGTGACAGGGGGACGGAAAAACATTTCGACCCTTTGTCCCTCAATATTACAATAAAAACTGATTCTAATGCCCGTTTTGACTTTGCCATCAGTAAGAACACAAAATTTTACGTAAATATGGTGCCTCTTAACATTCAATTTCGTTTTGGAATTGGAGTACCGACGCAGTTCACGATCTGGGCGAGTTAACGCGGAATCAGTCATATACTATGAATAATTGAAGTTGGAGAGTCGTTATCAAGAAAAACAGTTATTTTTTTCGTATCTCTTTATACCTACAGGTAGTTAGTGGAAGAACTTTGAGAAAAACTAGTGAACCGAAATTTTGTTTTTGAATATCATACGACCATCGGTATAAAAATAACTAATTTTTTCATCGTATTGTTTAAATCCATACATTTAAACTTAGACTAGACAAGATATGTATTAAGGTCGCTATTTTGAATCAGAGCATCGATTTTTATTGGAATGTATTCGGTTGGTCGTCAGAAATAAGGATTGAGGTTCACACGAGCGCACAGTGCGGCTGATTCCGAAAAAGCTGTTTAAAAGTCGAAAATTCAATTAATGTATTTAAAATTATGAACTATAAGGTTTTTGGATCGTTGATTACAAATTTGATGTCAAATTAACTAAAATTAACCCTTTATTGACCACCCCGTGGCATGAAATATCGCACTCTTTGTAAAATACTTGAGTCACATATCACTTTCGAGGTTTTGGGGGTCACTGATTACGAATGTACACTGAAAAAATTATGGGCCATAGCAGCAGCCACGACTTTCTGGAAGGAACGAACTCGCGCGCGTGGCGCACAGACAGCACTGTAGGTGGTATAGGCAGCGCCATACGTTTTCCATAGTACGTACCACTGCGGCCGAGCGATGAGCTCACCGTGGAGGCGAATCGGCCCCACGCGTGGCAGGCCGCATCAACGACGTAACTGTGGAGGAAGTACGCTCTCACATGCAGCGGCTGCTGCCGACCATAGTTTTTCCAGTGTAGTGTCAAATTTATAAAAATGTACCCCCTTCACCCCTTATTAACCACTCCCTGGCATAAAATATCGCATATTTTTTAAATAACTGAGTCACACATCACTTTCGAGATTTTTTGGGTCGCTGAACAGGAATACAAGTACATTATCGTAATAGTACTTGAAAAAAAAAAGTTCAGTATTTATTGTACAAAATGATCATTTTTACAAAATAAAATTTGTTTTATCGTCAGACGACAAATTCATGGACGCATCAGTGTCTTCTAATGATGAAAACTCTGAACCGAAAATACCTTTTTGTAAGTCTATCAGAGTATTTTCCACTATAATATCTGGAGGTAACAGTAAATTAACGACCTTGCTTGATAGAGATTTAAGCTTTTTAGCTAGTAATTGTCGTTAACTTGATGTGTATGGATCAGATGTAACTAAAAATCGTACAAAAATATCCTGCACTGTTCTAGTACGCGAACGATTTCGTGAAAAATCCTCTCGAAATTTTTTTAAATATTTTTGGCATCATTCCTGGGCATCTTCAGAAATCTGTCCATTCGCTAATAGGAAGTGAGCAATTATATAAGTTCCATGAATAAGGAGCTTATAAACTGCCGTAGGCATTTAGTACCACTTGTATGGATCTACGAATTTCTTAGCAGTATCAAAATTATACTGCTGGAATTTTGTAGTATTAATATAGTAGCCTGCCGATATAGCTTGTAACGTCGCATGAAGTCGGTGAATAAAATTTTCTTCAAGTCCAGTTATAACAGCAGAATCTTTACTATTTAAAAAAAAACGTCGAGCAGTGTTACCATCATTAGTCATACCAAACCCAGGTTTAGGCACGTAAAAAGTGAGACCTAATTAAATTTTGAAACCATCTTGGATATTTTTTTTCATCGTTCTATTTTTTTTTCTTTGTTACTTAGTGCTTGCTATTTATGTATATTAATTTTGTACTCTACGTGTAACCACCATTTAAAACATCAAATTCATGCATGTAACGAAAATCGAAGAATTTATCACTTATAGGTTTGCTAATAATTGAATGAATATTATTAAAATCTTTAGACGTTGCTTCGCACAAATAGCAACGTTAAGCGGAAGATTTACGTGCAAGTGCATTACACACTTAGCCGTCAATCATACAAAAAACCACTTGATATTTAATAACGAGAATTTGTCCGTCAACTGTAGTCTGATAAGGTGAAAGTTCATCGAACTGCTTCTTCATATTATTCGCAACTGCATTTATACCGTCCGGAATTTCCTCTGCGTGTTCAATTATTGTTGGCCTAAATAATCGGGGGATCCAAACGTTACTTAATTTATTCGAAGAGAGGGACAGGAACGCCTCTTCTGAAGCACGGTAGAAATAGCGCGAGCCAGAAAAAGGCAGTCAGAGAATAGGCGGGTTACAGGGGATTGACATAAAAGACGTACGAGCAAGTCGTGCATTGCGACGAATAGGACACGGTCCCACACACAAGCCTCTTCCCTCGTCCGTTAAAACAATAAGAACTAGTAACATTAAAATTTTGTCTATTACCATTCCAGCAAGCACATCCTGGCCTGTAAAATCCACGTAACAATCGTGTGAATAAATGATTAACATTATTTGAAATAAATTTTGTTTAGCTGTCATCAAATAAATCTATGTTTCACAATGATACGAGTTAAAGACCGTAAAGTTGAAGCTACTTAGACTAAGAAAAAACAAGACCCTGCTTACTGAAATCGGATGATAATTATAGCACATTACGTCACTGGAGCACAAAGTACAAACTTGAGCGCCCAAAGAGCGTGGTTGTTAAACGTTTGTGCCTGAGTCACGTACATTGTTTTCCTTATCGAGGGCTTAAGGTGAAATTTTCTGCCCGTGGGTGCAAAGTAATTGAAATGGCGCGAAGTGCTGCCCTACACGGAAAGACATTTTTTATCGAAAATCTCGAACCACAGACGGTAGAAGTTTTTCATTACTCGGTAATAATTTTTCCCATACCAGGCCTGCTTCAAACGTATACTCAGATACGTCAGTCATTAAAATCTAATGTTGGTACGGGAAATAATCATACAACAGTTCTATCTGATAACCTTAAAAACTTGTACCTAGCAGGCGTTTTATCATCACTCACTGTAAGGCACGAATTTTGTATACCTTTGAGTAGCAAAGATATTCTTAGTAGTATATTATTTGGAATCCGAGATCATGGTAAGCAAGCTTTAATGAAAAAGGTCTTTCCATATAAGGCAGTTGCATATTACGCAATGGTTGAAAAAAAATTTTTCATTAGCAAGTGAGTTATTTTTTCATACACTCAATATATTAAATAATAGAATTACGAAAAAAATTTGGGAAATATCGATGATATACCTTATATAGTATCATGCATTAAAATAGCAATGATTACATGATATTTTACTGAAAAACATAAAACTAGTTAATTAGCTAGTTATGACTCTACGCAAAATTAGATATCATACGGATAATATAATTATACTAGTCTTATAAATATTTGAATATCAATAAGCCAATCTTCAAAAGAGAAAGGTAGGGTCTCAAGATTTCCAGCATTGATGCAATGTACCCAAGACTTTTCGCGCACACTTGTGCGCGGACGGCTTCTGAGGGGCCCAACACCTACGCTCCGTTTGTACATCCAAAACTACGCTACACGCCCAAATCCTTAAATCCCGAGTACATAAACCCGATCCTTCCAGTACCTTCGGCGATCAGACGTTTGATTATTTAAATGTTTATTAACCTAAGCAGTCAAAACTCAATGACCTCGTATTGTTGACAGTCAATCAGTATATTGATGAATTATTTATTGACATAATCGCTCGAAACCCAGTAACCCTGTTCTGTTGAGAGTCACTTAATTTATTAGTCTATTGTTTTTTAACACTAGCGCTTAAAATTGAATGACCCTGTACACTAAAGAGTTCGTCTGTTGATAAATTGAAAAATTGTTTAATAAGCTAAACGCTTTAAAACCAATGATCTTGCAGCTTAAATCAATTCCTTGTATTTTTAATATATTAAACTTTTTTAAATAAATGTAAAGATAAATCATCTAGACACTTGCTCATACACCATACGAGATATAGTGAAAAGAGCATGACTTTATTATAAAATTTAATTTAAAAAAAAGTTTAGTAAAATACGTAAAATTAAAAAAATTAATAAAGTTAGTAAAATTCTAGTAGAAATGAAAACAGATATCCAAAACTAAATATAGCATGAAGATTTGTATTAAATAGATCTATGGTCAGCCAAAATAAGGGATTTATCGTAATTTGTGGAATTAATAGGCGAATTTCAAACTATGGATACCAATCTGTTCTGTAACTATGATTCAGTAATCATCAAATATTGTGAGTATGACTAGATATATCTTCAGAAAAAATAGTATCCATCTTCACCTAACTAATTTTTTTAATGCTTAAATTTAGACTTATTTTTGCGGTTAGAAAAAAAATACGACCTGATCGAGTAATTCTGAGCTCGGATTCGTGATCAGCGACCCGAAAAACATAATGTACACGCAGACATGTCTTTGAGTCTTTTTTTTTTTGTGGTCCTGTGTTATTGTTCCAAGCTCATTTATTTTTAACATGGTAGCAGAAGTCCGTATGGGAGTTGCTCGTTTTGTCCTTTTTTCGATTTTTTACGTGTCTCTTCGGAGGTACGTGACAATCACTTGTGAGAGCGACTTCAAAATAAGAAATAAATAAAAAACATGTAATGTAGTAAAAAAAAAAGTATAAAACGTATGCAGTAATGTGTTGCACATGTGTTTTAGTGCAAAATTTATTGAGATGCAAAAGTAAAAAAAAGCTTTATGAAAAAAATGATCGGCACGTTTTTGATGAAAAGAATTGTAATGGCGATATTAGAGTACCATATTTGAATAGAAAATAAACGAGAAAAGGAAAGAACTGAACGAATTGATGACGAGAAATTCTTAGAAGAGATTAACAGTGAAAATTTTGAGTTGAAAAAGGAATACAGAGACTAAATGAGAAGGTTTTTGAAAAATTTGATAAACGTGCTGTGTATATTACAGGTAGTCGAAAGCAAAAACGACGAAGACAAAATGGCGGACGATATTCAATTCATGTTACCAATTTTTGATGTTACTAATTATAGTTTGTAGAAGAAGAGGATATGGATGTATTTAAGGTTAAGAAAATGTGGAGATGTAATTAAACAAGTAATAAAAACGAATCAGATTCGGCTTGGAAAGAAAAATATTTGAAAGCGATGAATTACATATGTAGTGCCTTAACTGTAGATCAATTCGAATTCATACATGAGGGAACGAACTTGTATAAGATTATTAAAAAAATGGATAAGTTATACTTAAGAGAATCAACAGCATTGCAAATATGTGTGAGAAATAAATTAGATAACATATTAAATTAAGTGACTTTGACAAATCTTATGATTATTTAAGTGAATTTTAAAAGGTAATAATTGAATTAAGAAATGCTGGAGCAACAGTTAATAAAAAGAAAAAGTTAATTATTTATTAAGAACATTACCTTTATCGTTGGAACATATTGGTGATCTAATAGGTGTTTTGAAAGAAGAGGAAGGAACAGTCGAATATGTTAAAAACAAAATTAAAATGTACGAGATAAAATAACAAACACACAAAGATAAATATAAAAGAGGAAATTCAAGTGTATCAAAAGTGGAAAACAAAAAAGATAAAAACTGTTAGAACTGTGGTAAACTAAGACAATTTCAAAACCAATGTTATAATAACACTTATCAACCACAAAATACATCAAGAGGATTGTGGAGTGGTGTTTCAAATGCAAACAGAGAAGATGGTGTTCAACAGCGAGGAGGCGGACAAGATCAGTTCGGCAACCAACAACAGCAAAACTTTCACAACAACAACAGAGGCCGTGGCAGAGTACAACGTGGCCGTGGTAGATATCAACAGTGGCAGAATCGACATTGGCAACAACAAAACTATCAATATAACAATGCTTATCGTGGTAGAATCGATAGCGAAAATCAAAATACAAACAAAGATTTATTTTGTACAATTTTATATAACTGTGTAAGTATCAATAATAATCAAAATACTGCCAATTGCAAAGCGAATGATTGTAGTAATGAAATTAAATGAATTTTAGATAGTGGTTGTACTGATCATATTATTAATAACTTAAATTTTTTTTCCGAATGTGTAATTCTACAAAATCCAATTGATGTTAAGTTAGGCGATAGAAAAATTGTAAGGGCCACAAAAATAGATAATGTAAATCTTTTGTTCAAACTGAATGATAAAATTAAAGAAGTCTATGTGAAAAACGTTTACTAAGTTGAAAAAATGGATAAAAATTTAATGAGTGTTGGTAAAATAGCAAATCATAATAAAATCATTATTAAAAATAATACTGCAAAAATATTTAATAAAAAGAATGATTGCTTACAACAGCGTATAAAATGAGCGATGTATACAAGATTTTCAGCATAGTAGATAACAAACGGGCACACGATGTAACATGTAATGTGAGTCAAAAAAAAATATAGAATGCTATGTTAATTTTGATTATTTGAATATCTTATGCAAAGAAAAGTTAGCTGAAGATCTGCCTAAAAATTTAGAGAATGATTATTTGAAATGTGGCACTTGTACTCAAAATAAAATGTATAATATTAAATTTCATAATGATAGAAGTAGAGCAAATGATATATTAGAAATCTTACATGTGGATTTGAATGGGTCTCATGGAGATCATTATAACAAAGATAAATATTTTTTAATTACTGTTGACGATTATAGTAAAACTGCTAAAGCTTATATAATAAAGTTTGAAAATGAAACTTATGATTGTTTGGTAGAGTATACAAATAAATTATAAAACTTGACAGGAAAAAGAGTAAAAAGGTTGAGATATGATAATAGGAAAGAATTCCTAAACACAAGTATGCATGAATTTGCAAAGCATAAAGGTATTATAATAAATCCATGCCCTTAATACGTGCATAAGTTAAATGGAACTGCAGAAAGATACAATCGATCAGTAATGGATACAACGAGGTGTCTGTTATCTGACGCAAAATAAGACATACAATTTTGGCCACAAGTAGTAAGAACGGCAGTTTACTTATAAATATTTTACTTCCATATAATTTTACATTTTTTAATTTTAGCTTAACTCCCATCATAATTTCATATGGAAATTTTCTTTCACAATAATTCGCTAATGTTCTGTTTTTTTAAAGTGCCGGAGGTTAAACGAAATAATAAATGGGATAAAAAGGCAGAAGTAGGAATACTAGTAGGGTATGCAAGTATTGGTTATAAAGTACTCATTAATAATAAAATTATAATTGCTAGACATGTTGATATTTTAGAAGATGTTAAATTAGTAGGCTTCAATAGTGAAGAAAATGCAAAATTTAAAAAATAAAAAAAATGAGAATGATGATAGCAGCAATAATGATTCGGTTTTTGATGAGAATAAAAAAACTGGAAAGAGTAATGAAAATACAAATGAGAAATAAAATCCAATAATAAGGTCTAGTAAAACACGAAAATAACCATAAAGGTATAAATCAGAAAATTATGCTACATGTATTTACGTAAATTATGTTACTGCGAACACTCCATAAAATTATAATGAAGCAATAAATGATGAAGAGTGAGTATAAGGAAATCGATGGACAAGGAAATTAATTGCATTGTCAAAAACAGAACTTATGAATTGGCAGACAGACCAAAAAATAAAAAAATTATTGATTTGAAATGGGTTTATACTAAGAAATCTGATGATAAATATAAAGCTAGATTAGTTGTAAAAGGTTTTCAACAAAAAGAAAAAATTGACAAGATATATTCACCTGTAGCAAGAACACAAACTCTTAAAATTTTATTGTTTACAAAATAATCTAATTATTAATCAAATGGATAAGGAATCAGCTTTTTTGATTGGGAATGTAAAATCTGAAGTGTATGCTAAGCAACTAGAAGGTTATAATGATGGAACAGACAGAGATTGCAGATTTAAAAAGGCATTTATGGTTTGAGAGAAATCCCTAGAGTGTGGTATGAGTGTTTGGATACATATTTAAAAAGTTTGAATTTTAAAAGAAGCGAAAATGATTATTGTTTATATTGCATACATGATGAAAATTATTTAATTTATGTAATTATCTTTGTAGATGATTTTTTGGTATGTAGTAAAAATCAAAGTAAAATTAACGAAACAAAAAAAGTATTAACAAATAAGTTAAAGATAAAAGACATAGAATAATACAAATATTTTCATCGGTCTTACAGTCAAATTAATGAATGAATAAATGTTAAAATTATTGAAAAGGGCAATCAGATTGCCCTTGTTTAAAA
>JAPYYV010011835.1:0-18962 GCA_030522625.1 Copidosoma aretas | reverse complement strand
TCAAAAATTGCAGGTTGCGCCTCATATATTTACGCAAGTATTCACAGTACTGGGTACCGTCGAACGCAAGCGCCCAGGTGTCACAGAAGCTGTTGCTCTCAAGTCAAAGCAGCTCTTAAAGCTAAATGGGTTGAAAATCAGAACAACCTTCAGCGGATCACTGAGGGTTACGACAACTACGAAGGCAGAGAAATAGATTTCTTACGGGCACTTGCCTACAATGTTAGTATTTAAGAAAAATTCAAATAAACTCGTAAAATTACAGTAAAATATTATTATAAATAAACTCGTAAAATCATTTTTGATCCTTTCATATAGAATTCGAATAATATATATATAAATTCACTTATTCCGGAAATCTAACTCTCCGGAAAAGTAAACTGCCGGAAAATTGACGCCGGAGTACTGTCTTCCGGAACTATTAGCTGCCGGAAAAATGGCTGTCCGGAAAAAACGAGCCGGAAGATTGACCGGGAATCTTATGTAAGTCTTTCAGCATCTATTTCATGTTTTTAGAATGCTACGGTCTAGGACAACGTCATCAGAAAATTGAAGACAGTTGATCTTTAGTTTGCCAACTGTAACACTTCCTGTATTATTCTAAATCCACTTACTATCTTAATACTCTATGAATAAATTTAAGGGTACTCTGCTTTATTATTACCCTTTAATTACCTCTTGTACTGTTTTAAATAAATCAGCCCCTGGCCCGTAATTACTTGTTTTTTTATTTATTTATGGATTTTTTCTGACATTTGTATCATTTTTATATGTATCCCCAGTCTCTCTAATAGTATCCAGAACATTTACCTATTGATCTGATCAAATGCCGTTTTAAGGTCTACGAACTGAGTATATAATTTATTACCCGCTTCCTTCGGTTTATTTTCAATTGAACTATTTAGTACAAAAATATCGTCCCTTGTTGTGCTTTTTGCTCTGAAGCCAGCTTAACTCTCCTTTATTATTTTACACTCTGTAGGTCTGAACTAAGCCAGCCTAATGGCGCACTAGGCAGCGCTTCGGCTCGTCTGGTCGTGTGCGGCCTGCGTGGCCAAGATCATCAAATGCTGCGCTGCGAAACAGCCCACACAATTACTCACATGGCTAAAGTCCCAGACAATGTATAAATAGTTAGTGTTGGTACTTGTTGTCGATTCAGGTAATCAGAAATTACATAGATCGGTATTAATCTTATAAGTGCATCATATATCTTGTATGTGATATATCAGTGTATTCGATAAATTTGCAGTATTTACTCGCATCAGTAGCCACACTTACTTGGAACTTCGCAAATCCCTGTCAGTCTCGATCACAGACTTACAAATCAAGAACACAGCCATGACGTCACTACGAGCGACTTTCCACTTCGTCTTCGATTCTTTGGCCGCCAAAACCACAGTTGTGTGGGTCCTTACAATTTACCTAGAGGAAGAGAACACTGCTCTAGAATTTCCGAGAGATCAACCACTGAAGAAACAACACCTGTCTTTGTTTGGTACTAATATCATCCAAAACGTAGTCAAAAGTATGAAGACAAGGGAAAAGTTCCGAAAAATTAGAATTTTGTTACTGAATAATTTGACGAACGAGAACTTAGATCAAGATGGTAATGGCTGATTTAATGATCAGTATTTGGACAAGACTCAGACTTGCATTTACCCTGGCAGTGCTCCTCTAATTCCTCAATCTCAACCAATTAATAGCAAAACCCATCCATTCGATTGTTAAAAATATGATTCTAGATAAATTTTCAGGAAAAAATCAAAGCACGAAAAGATTTTTGAATCTTCTTGTTAAAGAGAGCGAACGTTTAGGTAATAAATCTATGTGCTATTCGGAGAGGCTAAGACTTTTTTTGAAGGGACTATGTTTTGATTTGTTTCTAGCTTTAATGAAAACACACTCTCTTTGGTATAGATGGGAGTTGTGGCTGAACTCGTTTCATGATACGTTTACGGAAGTAGATTGGCTGAAACATATTAACATATTGTATTCACTTGAACGGGCAGCTGTTAGATTATGCTCTAAAAAAATAGATTTACTTATGAATTCTAACCCTGACCTGACCGTCAACAGTTAAATGAATTTAATAGTGTCGGATCTCCCAGCCTATATTAGGTCCCACGTTACTAAAAGGGATTTAAAAACAATCTACACATTATTGTCATGTATTTCACAGTTAAAGCCAGTAGTAGTCAACAAAAACCAGAGTAAATATTCCTCAACCAACGAGGTGAAAGTGAAAAATAAAATAGCAAACAGTAAAAATTTTAAACCCTGATTGCATTGCTCGGAAAATAGTTAAGCAAACAGATATCACCCTTAAAATTTGTATCACAATAATGATTCTAAAATCAAGCGGTAAATTGAATACAGAAAAATAAAAAAATAAATAACCTAGAAATTCAAGGGAGTGTATTATCTTTTGACAAGTCAAAAAACGAATAAATATCCCTCTTTATAAATTAAGAGCTCTTCTGGCAGGTCACCTGGCTACTCCATTATAAGATTCAGGTTTAGGTATATCGGTCATAAATTTTGAGACCCTGAATGGACTAAAAATAAATCAAAACATAAATGGGGTGAAAAAAAAACACCTTATTGGGTTCGACTGAAACATTGGGTTTAATAAAAATTTCACTAAAAAATTTTATCGTATGAAAAAATCAGTTTTTCTCTATAATAAAAAGTCATTCGTTTGATGATGACACGCTTTTATAATTGGATGCTATAAAAACATTCAGGCCTTTCCAAGATAAATGCGTGAAAATCTCTCAAAAGACCAGAGGCAAAATAAAAACTTTGGCCGAAAACGTAAGCATGCCCGTAAGTAGCCAAGTATGACCTCTAGATGATCTGTTGAATAAACACGGTAGCATCTTTGCTGGAAATAATTATGATATCAAGACAAACAGAACTTATAAAGCGTCGGATAAGTTGCTCAAGAATAAATACGTGGCGAAAAGGCCATACAAATGATCCTTGCAAGACTAGGATAAACTAGATTCTCAAATCAGGTCCCCTTAAAAGAGGCCTTATCGACGCTTAACTAACCCATATGTAGCCCATATGTAACTCGTGCATTTTAGACATAAGAGGGAGGAACAATACTAGCACACATTGATTTATACATAATCATATATAAGTCATAACAATAAGTATAGACAGCTGATCAGGAGAAAATAAGTAACTATGTTCTTAGTCGTACGGAGTCCTTACTTATTATGAAATATCAGACACAGCATATGTAGTTGCTGATTGGTCTATAATCAGTTTGCTTCAAAATGATCTGGCTCATCTAAGATAGTCATCTTTACCAACAGAATAACACTTATGCGTAATATTAGAGTAAGACAGAGTTTACTATAAGGGGCGTATGCACGGACAGAAATAGTTATGTGAAAAAGTGTTTGTTTGAATTTTATATTAAAAAGATACTAATGATGATCGGAGGTTATGAAATAAGCTGCAAAAATAATTCCCCAAAAAACCCTAATGTATAAAGTCTTAACTCATTATAAGTATGTATTTTTAGCAGAGCATAAGTGCTACTATCAGTCATCAGTAAATAAAGGTATTTACTTCCAGTAGAAACAGCAAAAAGGGCTTATGACGCCTTATATTCATAATGTTAACATAAATATATTCTATAATAATCCAAAAGACTTCGTATCTTAACAAATACTAATTATGCTCTTTAAATGTTTCAAATATTATTTAGTCATTTAAAAAAAATCAGTGTCTTTATATTAATAAAATACCTTTTTAAAAAATAAGATGTGTCTAAAGTTTAATGTTATACTGTTTATATATTTATAACATTATTTTATAAATTAAAATCACATTAATATGAGTACTAAAATAAATAAAAAAAGAATACCTGTAAAATAATGATAGATTACTCTAATGTAACAAATTTTAAGTGTGTAATAGATCTTTTGGATTTCATTTACAAATTTACACATTATATAATACATTAAGTAGAACAATTTTGTTTATAATAATCTAACATTGGAATTCACGCAGTCAAAGTATTCTAAACAGTAGAGATTCTCTTTAGCTGACGAAAAATCATAAAATCACTAGGAATTATAAAAGCTTTTTAAATAGAAAGGTAATAAATTTATAAAATATGTGAATAGTACTCAAAAAATGAAAAGAGCACAGATGCATTCGAATGACAGAATTATTGTACTAATTTATGTATACATATAATCCAATGTAACATTGATGTGATGAAATTTATTCAAAAGTCCGAATATTTTTAAACTGTTTGTTATAGCTTTTACATTTAATCTATGAGTATTTAAAGTAATGGTAATTTAAAACAAAAAGCCACTATTTTGACTTAAAAAAAAGGTATTATATTTGTTCTATAAAAAAACACTCGTTAATATGTGCTGAGTTAAGGTTGATTTTTTGTTGTTCAAAATCACAATCCATCACGTCTGTGTTTCTGTCGAAAGTCTTAGCCCAAGCAATCGTTCTCTTTACTGTTCTATTAGATTTAGAGTTACAAGTTTTTTTTAAAGAAATATTTTCAAAGCAGTATGAAAAAAAAAAATTATTCAAATATTTATAAATAAAAAAATATTAAAATGTATTTCGATAATCATTTTTTAAATTAAAGATAAGCTTCTTTAACAAATAAGATAAGAATTGATTATTACCATATGAAATTGTATATTTTCATATGATAATAATTAAAACGATTTATCTTATAAATATAAATAATTGAAAAATTGGCAAGCAGAGCGCGCAGGTAAGCCAATATGCATATGGAATAAGTATCACAAAAAAAGGACGAGTTACGTAACGTAATTACACAGGTAGCAGAGAAACTAAAAATGGTTAAATCTATAAAGCTACAAATCATTGCAAATTGATGAACAGGATTTCACAATAATTAAGCAGAAAATATTGATTATAGAAGAATTCATAAAATACTAAAAATTAAAAGAGAGAGTAAAAATAGAATTAAAGTCTGACGCAAAATGCATGAATAGGATGATAAGAAATAAAAAAATTAAACGAACGTATGGAAACTAGAAAAAGTAGCAGAAAGCCATATTTGAATCAGTTTTCGAGAGCTGATAAAAAATTAAAATAGAAAAAAAGATGGATGGTAATAAAGAAAGGGGCATAAAAAAATAATTTTAAAACATTGCCAAGAGACAACAATGATACATGTTATACGAAAAACGAATAAAGGAGTATTAGAATCAACAACAATCACGACAAATATTTTACGAGGATATATGCATCATTGAATGATAAAATGTCTTTGTAAAAATAACAAACTACAAAAGATACAAAAGAAGACAGAATTATGGAAAACTGTTTTAAGAATCTGCAAATAATTTGGATGATTAAATTGGAAAACATACTTTATAGATTATAGACTAATACACATACTATCGATGATTGAAAAATAGTAAGAATCCATTAAATTAACAAGGCAGGGGAGAAGATAAAAGACGTTAAAGCTACAGGAGAGTGGCGTTTTTAAATGTAGCATTCAAGATATTAGCAGTTATAATAGTTTAAAAAGTAGAGAAATAGGTCGAGGAGTGTTAATAATAAGGGAGAGTCAGGCTGGCATCAGAGCAAAAAGAAGAACAAGGTGTCATATTTTTGTACTAAATAGTCCTATCGAAAATAGAATAGAAGAAGGGGCGATAAATTATATGCTGTTTTTGTAGACTTTAAAACAGAATTTGATAACATCAATAGAGAAATGTTCCGAGTCAATTTATATATGAGAGAGATAAGTATAAAAATAAAAAAAATGTCAAACAGAATCTCAAAATGAACGAAAAAACAGGTGATTCAATCGGGGGCAAACGAAATAACTAAAAAAAAGAAATTGGTAAGGCAAGGGTGCCTATGTAGCTTGGTTGTTTTATATTTATTTACAGAGAATATAGACGAAAAGTGGATATAAAATAATACAGGAGGTGCTACAGTAGGCAAACCTAAAATTTTATGTCTTAAATTATCTAATGACGTTGTTTTAGACACCTAGCAATTTAAAGACAAAAAATACATGCAGAAAGACTTAGATGAATATAGTACAAAAAATATACTAGAACTAACCACAAGAACTAGTTTCTAGGACTAAATAATTAAATTATGCTGCACATACGTAGCTGAGGCTTGCCTATGAAACAGAAAAAACAATGTCAAAAGAATAGAAGGGAGATTCAAAATATGGAGTTTAGTTGAGATGCAAAGACAAAAGGATATACATGGAAGCTGGAGGCGGGTAAGGTAGGGATGGATTTGGCAATAAAAAAGGAAAGAAAAAGGGGGAATAATAGATTCAGATTCACAAATATCATGTTGAGTTTGAATGCAAATACACTAGGATATATATGAGAAATGGAGGCGGAAACGGTAAACCGGAAAATGGGCATACGGAAAAGAGAACAAATCTACTTTTTGGACATGAAAAAAATGGAGAAGAGCAGGTCGCCTCATTTATGCCTAATCAAAGGACTAACGGACTTAATCAATACAAATTATACAAAATAGGCAAAGAAGATAAGGATGTGTATGTAAGAGTAGAGAATTAAAAACCGATAGGATTTATAAAAAAAATAACAAAGGGAAATAAACTTAACAAAATCATAGATAATTTTACAAAGGAAAGGGAGACTTTTGTCAATCAGAAAATACAATAGAACTTTATGATAATTAATAACTCTATCATCCGTAAAATGTAAAGAAGTTCGGAAATTTTTTCTTTTAGAAGAAAGAAACAAAAATATAAAGCACACGTTGCTATATAAAGATGAATAAAACAACAAATTAAATAATAATAATATCAGTCAAAAATATACGATCAAAAGATAATGGAGTGATATGCAGGAGAAAGATGATTTGTGTGAAAAAATAAGATATTTATATATGTGAGGCACAACAGTGAAGATTAAAAGATTAAAAACATTTTATGGCCTATAAATTATAATATCATGCAAATTTAAAAAGAAATTCTAACACTTTGTTGTACGTTTAATTAATTACATAAGTTACTCAATTTAAAATGATATTAGTGAAAACATAGGAAAATAAGAATTTGTAATACTTATGAAACAAACAAGGAAAATGTAGAGGTATATAAAAATCTATATAAGAAATAAAAAAATAAAAAAATAAATTATTTACATTTACAAATATTAGGAAAGAATTTTAGAATGATCTCTTATCATAAACATACATCTATAGTTGATTCTAAAATAATGAAAAATAACAAAAAAAGGCTAATAACTGTTTCTGTAATAATAATAATTGCGTATATATTGTATACATATACATTTATATCAAAATTAGACTCAAATACCAATACGATTTATCATCTGAATGGAATTATTAATAAATATTTGATAAATAAGTAAACTTATTTCATATATTGACTATATTTAGTTTAATTTTTAGCGAATTTTTATAAGATCGCCTTAGTTGTATATGTTTGTACGCATATCTGTGTATTAAAAAATAAATTTTTTTATTTTTTATTCAGATTTGAGAATAACAATTTTTAAATATGGGGGTTGGTGTGCGGAGCACGCAAGGGGCCTAGCCTAACTATTATATATATATATGTTTTTGTGCCTGCTTTGTACATAAAAATTGACTTATAATAAAATATATTGTAATATGATTGTTTTTAATATAATTGCCGCGATTCAACTGACTATTAGACAAATTGATTCGTCTATATCTGTACGTAAAATATCTGTTATCAAATGTTGCGTTTTTACCAGCACGCTGATAGAGACTGGTGTGTTCAAGAGGATTTCTGCCATCTTGTCGGAACGCCATTAGTCCTACAAAGTATAAGTTACACGAATGTTTTCATCATGTCGTTCAAAAACTATTTTCCCTAATTAATAATCCAAAATAAGAATAGAAACAAATCATTTAAATTTTGGTTATTGTCATTTATTAATTTAGTTCCTGCTTTTGAGTTACACTATGCTTATCTCGGCTGTTTGACGAATAATGTACAAGCTTTTCTCGAGATTTATTCATTGATCACGACGTCAAAGTGTCTTCTGGTTCGAAGCCGATCATCGCGTGCTTTACCAACTTTTTTGTTTCCATATGTATATATGATCATTTATTAAAACTTGTATCATTACAATTTTTCCCCACCTACGTTGTAAAATGTCAAGTCTTAACCTAAAGGCGATTAAGGAATACATATACTGTAATATTTGATGTATGAAAATACAAAACATTTGAAAAATAGAGACTTTTAAAAAATTCATATGTTCAGTTTTATTTACCGTAGTCACTTTCAAAAATAACCCATTATTTATTTATTTTCGCACCATGCACATGATTAACTTACTAATATGATCTTCTTTTTTAAAATCACGAAAAATAGTTTTAGTGACATAGCCTATGCTTATGAATGTTTGAACTATCTACAGTTCAGACAGAATGAGGTTAGTATATTACAGTTTAGTCTTTAAATATTGTTATACGTACAACAATCAATTCTGATAATTTTATTTGGTTAAATTCCTAATAGCACTAAATCTTCTGGAAGTGTATTAAAAACTTCATATTTTCAGCAATATGGTATTGTAAGTTGAGGCTAGATACACGTTCAAAAAACGTTGACAATACAATAAATGTGTCTGCATCTCATTCAAGAAAACGTTGCAATAAAATATATTTAAACGTTTAATAGTTCCAAAGTCATATAAATATGACAATTATTGGAAAAATCGAACAAAAATAATAAACTTCTCCATCAAGGCTGTTCGACTCAAGATTGACGAATTATAAGTTGCGTATTTTTTCCAATATCAAATTTTGATCCTCATTGGTTACGGGAGACATGGTTTTTTGTTATTTCAATTTATAAATAACTAGCAAGAAACGTGCTACCATCAGTAACATTCATTGGCAGAAATATCACAACACAAATATCAATTAGCGTTAATTATTCAATATAGGATTTAACTTCAGATAGCAATCTTAAATTCATAAGAATTTCTTACTCTCCCTTTGAATTTCAATAAATTAGATTTTATGAAATTAAAAATCAAATTAGATGTGTATGTGTATATATATATATTCATGTAAATTCACTCTAAGATACTCATGAGACTTCACACAAAGATAAAAAATAAATATGAAAACTTTAGTTTTTCACAATTAAGAACCCAACTGGCTTAGAAAGGAATAGGATATTATTATTTTTATATAACACGTTCATCGAGCATCTTTTAAGAGAACAAGTACTTCCTGACTATGTAACTTGCAATATCTTAACGATGTACAAATAGGTTAAGAATTCATCTAGTGTTGGATAAAAAGCAGTGCTATACCAGGAAAGTTCATTTGCTTAGTTGTACTTCACGCTTTTTTATCATTATTAGCATTCAAAGACAATTTTGCTTGAATTTAGTAACATGCGTTACACTTGTACTGAGATGGAGTCGCAAAAAAGTTAAATTGACGTGATTAAATTACCATACATGTGCATAATCATGAGCCATAGGCACAGTTAGACTTGCAAAACTTTCTGGTCATCCATGGACCTTAATTTGTTTAGCTTCAGTCTCTGAGATCATTGCTCTCCCCTAGGGGATTTACTTTTTATTGAAAGGTATTCAACTCACCATGCTAGCGAAAATCAAGACCTAAATCTATTTTTTTAACATTAATACCATTTTTATACTTATCTCTCTCATATATGATTTGACCCGGAACATTTCTCCATTAATGTTATCAAATTCTGTTTTAAAGTCTACAAAAACAGCATATAATTAATTGCCCCTTCCTTCTATTTTATTTTCGACAGGACTATTTAGTACAAAAATGTGATACCTTGTCCTTCTTTTTGCTCTGATGCCAGCCTGACTCTCCCTTATTATTTAACACTCGTCGACCTATTTTTAAAATCTTTTTACGATTACAATTGCTAATTACTTGAATGCTTCATTTAAAAATGCCACTATTGTGTAGCTTTAACGTCCTTGTACTCCTTCCCTGCCTTGTTAACTTAATAGATTCTTGCTATTTTTCACTTATTGACAGTATATGTATTAGTCTATAAGCTATAAGGTATGTTTTTGAATTCAATCATCCAAATTATTTGCAGATTCTTGAAACAGATTTCCATAATTCTTTTTTTTTATGTCTTTTATTGTTTGTTATTTTTATGTAGAAATTCTATTATTCAATGATGCGTATATCCACGTAAAATCTTTCTCGGGATTGCTGTTGATTCCAATACTCCTTTATTCGTTTTTGGTATGACATGTATAATTGTTGTGTCTTGACAAAGTTTTATAATTATTCTTTCATTCCCATTTTTTTTTTTTTTTTTTTTTTTTTTTTTTTTTTTTTTTTTTTTTTTTTTTTTTTATTAAATTTTTTTTTTTTTTTATTATTTCTTTTTTTTTTTTTTTTTTTTTTTTTTTTTTTTTTTTTCTTTTTTTTCATTTTTTTTTTGTTTTTTTTTTTTTTTTTTTTTTTTTTTAGTATTCTATGAATTTTTTATAATTCATATTTTCTGCTTAATTATTGTGGAATCCTGATTATTAATTTACTATCATTTGTGGCTTTTTAGATTTTACCATTTTAAGTTCCTCTGCTACATGCGTAATTACATTACAAAACCCGTCTTTTTTTGTTGTAATATTTATTCCATATGTATATTTGCCTACTTCCGCACTCTGCTTGCCAATTTTCCAATTATTTATATTCATAAGATAAATTATTTTAATAATAATCATATAAAAATATTAAATTTCATATAATAATTCCCAATTTTTCTCGTATTTCATAAAGAAACTTAAAATTGCCTTGTTCCTCAATTTAAAAAATGTCTATTAAAATATTAAGTAATTCTTATTTATTTATAAATATTTAATATATTAATTTTTTTAATAATATTTCGAAAATATTACTTTTAAAAAACATTTAATCTAAAATATATTAGAACATTGAAAAAAACGATTGCTTGGGCTAGGACTTTCAACAGATATACAGACGTGATGAATTGTGATTTTGGACAACAAAAAATTAACTTAACTCAGCACATATTACCGAGTGTATTTGTATAGAACAAATATACTTTTTTTTTTAAGTCAACATACTGGCTCTTTGTTTTAAATAACCATTACTTTAAATACTCATAAGACAACTGTAAAAGCTGTAACGAACATATTTAAAATAATTGGACTTTTGAATAAATATCATCACATCTATATTACATCAGATTATAAATACATTGAACTTATAATAGTACAATAATTCCGTCGATTCAATGCATGTATGCTCTTTACATTTTTTGAGCGCTATTCACACATTTTTTAAATGTACCACCATTCCATTTAAAAAGCTTTTATGATGTCTAGTGATTTTATGATTTTTTTCAGCTAAAGAGACTCCTTACTGTTTAGAATACTTTGACTGCGTAAATTCCAATGTTTGGTTATGATGAACAAAATTTTTGTACTCGATGTATTGTACAATTTGTAAATAAAATTTGGCAAATTTATTAATGACTTAGAATTTGTTACATTAAAGTAATTTATTATTTTTGTACAGGTATTCTTTTTTAATTTTATTGAATAAGTACATTTATTGAAATTGAATTTTGAAAATCATGTATCCAAGATAAAAACAGTATATCATTAAACTTCAGACAAATTTCATTTTTAAAAAAGGTAATAGTATTAGGACAACAATTCTTTAAAAATAACTAAAGCATATTTAAAAAATTTGAACAGCATTATTACTATCTGTTAAGAAACGAAGTTTTCTTGATCATAATGAAAAATCTTAATAATAACATTATGGATAAAAGGCATCATAAGCCTTTTTTGGTCTTTCTACTGGAAGTAAATACCTATGTTTACCAATGACTTATTTACCAATGCTTATAGTAGCGTTTACGTTGTTCTGAAAACAAATACTTGTAATGAGTTAAGACTTTATATATCATCTTTTTTTTGTGAAATTATTTTCGCAGCTTATTTTATAACCTCCGGTCATCATTGATATCTTTTAAATATAAAATTCAAACAACCACCGTATCAAACGTAATATCTCAACAATGTACTGATAGGTTCTGTTAAGAATTTATCTGGTATTAGATAAATAGCAGTGCTACATCAGGAAAGTTCATTCACTTAGTTGTGCTTCACGCTTTTTTTATGATGATTCGCTTTAGGAGACGATTTCGCTTGAATTAATAATATTCGTGGTACTTGTACTGAAATAGTGTCGCAAAACAATTAAATCGACGTGTTTAATTAACATATACGTGCAAAATCATGGGCCGTATGCACAGTTAGACTTGCAGTATTTTCTAGTCATCCTTGGAACTAGATTTTTTTTGCCCCAGTCTCTAATAGCATTGCTCTTCCCTAGGGAATTTACTTTTTTTTTAAAGTATTAAAGGCGTTATGCTAGCGAAAATCAAGACCTTATTTTTTCTAACATTTTTGCCATGTGTGACTGTATCTGTGAACACTCAGCGATATTTATTTTCATGCATGGGTGTTAAATTATCCTTCACACATAAGTATTTGAATTCCCTTCACACATACGTGTAAAATCACCTTTACACGTAAGTGTCACCCTTAGACAACTTAACCTATAAATTGTTATAGTGTAGAAGTACTATATATATCTATATTGGATGATACAAGTCAACCGGACCACCCCTCTGTCCATAACTGGTATGATCTTAAAAAAATCACGTAAGAAAATATTGCTTATTTCGTCTAGTTTTAAATGCTAAGTAGCTTTTTTTAGTGACACTTAATATCGCGTCAATAAAGCCGCCATAACTGGATGATCATCAAAAAGTCAATTGAATAAATACAAAAAAACTATGTAAATACAACCAATCATTTATGTTTTGAGTTTTCAAGGCTGAATAAGTTTTATCTGACCGGAGTTGTTATAGTCAGGTCTTAGTTTGATCCTAACCTAAAGAATTAAGTTGTCCTGTCTACTTTTATAGTAGGAATGCGGTCAAAATAAAATAAAAGCTGTCTGTAAACAACAATTATTACAATCGATTCAATAATACGTATTAAAAGGTTTTTAAGGTCGCTGATCGTGAATCCATTATCAAAATATAGATTTTCAAAACGGCCGATTCAATATGGCGGCCGTCGCCTACCAAAGAAACTAAAAAATCAAGCTAACCAGCTCAAATTTCTTACTTGGTGGTTTTTAAGGTTGCTAATTACGTATCCATCACCTTTATTTAGATTTTTAAAAAAGCGAATTGAGTATGGCAGTCGTTACCTACTAAAGATGCTAGAAATCAAGCGAATAAGCTCAAATTTTTTACTTGGGCGTTTTTAAAGTCGCTGATTACGAATTAATTATCTTTATTGAGTTTTTTAAAATAGCCGACTTAATATGGCGGCCCTAACCTACTAAAGTAGCTAGAAATCAAGCAAACTAGCTCAAATTTTTTACTCGGGGGTTGTCGAAGTCGCTGATTACGAATTTATTATCTTTAATTAGATTTTTAAATTGGCGGATTCAATATGGCTGCCATCGCCTACCAATAAAGCTGAAAAAATCAAGCTAACATGCTCAAATTATCTACTCAGGGATTTATGAAGTCACGGATTACTAATTCATAAACAGAATTCAGATTTTTATTATGGCTGATCAAAAAATTATCATATCCTTGATCAAACGATGAAACAAAGAATATAAAATCTGTCACAAAGTTTTAGTCACCAGCACAAGAAAAAAAGAACAATCGGTTAGAATGGAGCCATGTATAAACTCACCTAATATATATAAGGAAGAATAAGTTCTAATTTGTGAGAAACATCCCACTAAAACATTACGTCAGAATTGCGCAAGACTTGCAAAGACGATGATGACGGGGTAGGCTTTAACATCAGTCAGTATATATGTATCGACGAAAGCATAAAGACCTAATCACTTAGATGAGACGTAAATCATAAACAGAAACTGGTAACGTAATACCTAACCGCAGCTGATGGCTCCATATACATATATAATAGACCACGTGTCAGTGCAGGAAAGACAACATAGGAGATGGCCATAGTGTCGCTCTCTCTCCCTAATGCACGAACGACTAACCGTACCACCACTGACCGCTACCCAATGTATATTTTTTTTACATATCATACTGCTATGCGTCTGGCTCCTAACTAAAGGCCCTACCCTGGGCACTGAGCAGGTGGGAGAGGGAGAAAGGAATAAGGGATGAGAAGCCTCCCTCATATTACTGAGAGGGAGATGCGGGGTGACTAGCCGCTCAATCCTAGAGAAACCTTTCCGAATTAGCACAGTAACAGTTTCCCGTCGGTCAGAGAAACCCAGGAAAATTTCCCAGGAAAAACCTGACCCGGAACGGCCCGGTGTATTGCCTAAACGTGCATTTTTATGCTCACGCCAAAACGCTAAGACGCTAGAAAGTTGAACAGTTTTAACTTTCTAGCGTGCTAAGAATACACGATATGGTTATAGTAATAACACAAGAGTTTCAGCGTTCTAGCGTTTTAGCGTGAGTATAAAAAGGCACCGTAAGTCGCGAACCACAGGTTTAAACTCCAGCGGTATACCTCCCAATTACGTTGACCACAGCAGTTTAGAAACAGTAAATCAGCCCTCGAAATAAACAGCAAAGGCCAATGGCGAGACTCGAGTGGGTACAGTCAGCCATTCAAGTACTAACCGCGCCAAAAGCTGCTCGACTTCGGTGATCGATGGAACTGCGACACTGCTGCGCCATCCATGTCAGTACCTAATAAAGTTGAACAACGCTCGTGCGTTAGAGAGAGAGAGAGAGAGGGAGAAAGAGAGAGAGCAATACAATGTTTCTCTTCTAAGTTGTCTTCACCTCGACCACGCTGCCGTGCGCTCTATCATATATGTCCATAGAGCCATCAGCTTAGATTAGGTATTACGTTACCAGCTCCTGTTTATGCTTCATGTATCTTCTTAGTGATTAGGTCTATATGCTTTCGTCGATACAGATATACTGACTAATGGTAAAGCCTACCCTGGCAGCATCGTCTTTGGAAGTCCTGCGCAATTCTGACGCAAGGTTTTAGTAAGGTATCTCTCACAGATAACAACTCATTCTCCCTTATATCTATTCCGTGAACGTACACAAGCCTCTATTCTAAACAACCGTTCTTTCTTTGTGCTCGTGACTAAAACATTGTAATGCATTTTCTAGTCTTCGTTTTATCGTTTCATCAAAGATGTAGTTATTTTTAGGGATCGGCCATTTTAAAAATCTGAATTCTGATTGTGAATGAGTAATAAGCGACCTTAAAAACCCTCGAGTAAAAAATTTGAGCTCGTTTGCTTGATTTCTTAGCTGCTTTGGTAGATGACGGCTGCCATATTAAATCCGCCATTTTGAAACCTAAATGAAGATGATAGATTCGTAATCAGCGACCTCAAAAACCCTCCAGTAAAAAATTTGAGCTCGTTTACTTAATTTTTTAGCTTCTTTGGTAGGTGATAGCCGCCATATCGAATCAGCCGTTTTGAAAATCAAAATATTGATGATGGATTCGTGATCAGTGACCTTAAAAACCTCTTAATACGATTTTTTAATCTATTGTAATCATTTTTGTTTACAGACAGCTTTTATTTTATTTTGACCGCGTTTCCACCATTAAAGTAGACAGGACATCTAAATTTTTTAGGTTATGATCAAACTAAGACCTGATAAATAATGACTCATGTCAGGCAAAACTTTTTAAGCCTTGAAAACTCAAAACAATAATGTTTGGATGAATCTACATAATTTATTTGTATTTTTTCGATTGACTTTTTGACGATCATCTAGTGATGGCGGCCATATTGACGCACTATCAGGTCCTATGGAAAAAGACCACACAGCATCTAAAACTAGAAAAAAAAATGATAAGCTATCATACACTTTTTTTTTTTTTTTTTATAATAAACCTGTTCTGGACAGAGGGGTTTGTCCGGTTGACGTGGATCGTCCCATGTATATACTAGTGGGGCTTCGCCCCCTGCACACTCCGCACGAAAAGTCCCATATTTCAATATTATTATTCTCTTGTCTGAATAATAATTACAAGAGTTTATATTTTAATACACATATATGCGTACAGACATAGATCACCAAAGTGATTTTATAAAAATTCCCTAATGTTTCGAACGAACGTAGTCAATATAAGAAATGAGCTTACTATTTTATAAAATAATTGTCAATAATTAAATACTAATAATGACTCTAAGGGGTATTTAAGGTTGATAGTAATACATTTGTAAATATATACAATATTTACGCAATCATTACAGAAACAGTTATTAGCCTTTTTTGATTTTTTTGATAATTTTAGAATTAATCATAGATATTATTTTTTTACAAAATATTATTTTAAAATTCTTTTTTAACATTTTTAAACGTGAATTTTTTATTTTATCATTTACTTATTTCTTGTATAGATTTTTATAAACTTTTACATTTCCTTTTTTTGTATCATAAGTATTACAAATTCTTATTCTCTTATATTACTACTAACATTATTTTCAATAGAGTAACTTATGTAATTGATTAAACATACAACAACATGTTAGAATTTTTTTACACATTTACATAGTATCATAATTTATAATGCATAATATATTTTCGAACTTTTAATCTTCACTGTTGCGCGTTATTTACATACATGAATATCTTATATTTTCATATACCATCTTATGCCTGCATATCTGTACATTATCTTTTAATCTTCTATTTCTGACTGATATTTTTCCTCTTGACATAGCAATGCGTGCTTTATAGATTGATTTTTATGACACTTTGCTTTTATCTTTTTTTTTATATTTAACGGATGATAGAGTTGTCAATTACCATATAATTTTTCTGTATTTTCTGATTGACAAGATGCGTCCTTTTATTTGTAAAATTCATTATCTTTGATTTTATCAAGTTTATTTTCCTTTGTAGCTCTTTTATACATTCTATCGCTTTTTAATCCTTAACTTCCTGATGTACTATAATTTCTTTGCCCATTTTGTATTATTTTTATTGATTAAGTCCGTAAATTCTTCGATTAGTCATAAATATAGCCACCTGCTCTTGTCCTCTCTTGTTGTGTGCAAAAATAAATGTATTTTCTTTTTCTTATGCCTATTCCTAGGCTTACCCTTCCCGCCTCCATTTGTCATATATATATCCTGGTATATTTAAATGTAAACCCAACATAATATTTGTAAATCTAAATATATTTTTACCCATTTCTTTTTTATTTTTATTCCCAAATCCATGCCTACCTTGCCCGCCTCAAGCTTCCGTATAAAGGTACGTCCAGCGAGATCGGGCTACCTCGAGCGTGCGGCCCATTTTTCGCTTAAGTACACTGTGTTCAACTCGCTCGTACGGACTGGGGAAAATCTCGAAAAAAAGAAGAGAGGAAAATCGATAAATTTTGACCTACTCTCAACAGTAGTTAAATAATTTTTATTTTTACACTTTATTTATTTACACTTTTTTTTTGGCGAAAGAATCAATTATTGTACTTCAATGGTATTAACACTTTCTAACAAACTTTCGTTAACATTTTATTATTTTTTTTTTTTATAAATTTGATTAGAACAGTTTCATTTCTATCATAAACTTTGATGAATTTTTGATGTAACAAAATTTTTAGCTAAAATTTTATTTTTTTGACTTACTTGATTTTGAAAAACTTGAAAAATTTTCAAAATATAATTATGTTTAATTCTTTTGCAAGAATAAGAGTTTGAGATGTTTTTTTTAGGCAATTTTTCAACTAATAAATCTTTGAGTATGGAAGTAGTTCTTATCTACCAACAATTTCCACTTAAACCGGTGGCAGAAAGATCACACATTGTTTGTTCTATGATTAGTTATAGTGAGACGATTCAGGATAAGATTAAAGATCCAGAGATGGCATGAATACCTGTGATTGATAATGATGCAGTAAATAATTTGAAGTCTAGTGGCAGTTTTACCTTATCGAATGATATTGAAGTATAGTATGTTGATTATTTTCAAGAACAAAATATCAATGTGTATTTATCGAGAAGCTTGACCGATATTTCAAATAAAATAAGTAAAGAATCTACTCCAAAATGTACTAGAAGTAAATATATATATATATTTTTATGTCTTTGCTCAAAAGTTGAACTTCACAATTTTTATCTAATTATATTTTTTAGGCGAAACCTCATTGCTGAGCAATCCTACCCCAACTGTTAGTCAAAACAAGGAGGAATTATCTTCTAAGAATAATATTTATACAAAAATTGTGATTCTCACACAGGAACCCATTGAAAACAAAAAAGAAAATCATCAAGGTTGTCCAAGTGTTATTTTTTCTTCTACATTTTTTGTACTCCAAAAGTATCCGATTTTCTTGAAATATTTTCATTTACTTATAAGTGCTCTTAAACGCAGACGCATGTCTGATTGGTTCTTACTGCCCACTGATTATTCACCTAAAAAAAAAGAAAAAATCTTCAAAAATTCGAGATTCATATATATATCTATATATATACACACCAATATTGTGTACATAATTTCTTGTTTTGATCGAATAAGCGATGCATATGTAGTTTAGTTGTTTGAGATCAGCCAACGTGTTGATATTTGTTAACAATCCGATTAAAAAAGCGCAGCTTTATTAATCAAAGTTGATACAAGAGCCCTATATTTCAACGACGAGCTCTTTTTACATCACCCCGATGGTCCTCCTTCTGACGGTTTCCTCCGGGCGATTGCATGAGGGGAAGGGGGGGGAGGGGGATTAGTTGCACAACACTCTTGAGTGTTGGCTTCGGGAGTTCCCTAATACCATCTGGACGTGGTGCTGGAGATAGTGTAGTCGGCGGAGTAGGTCGTAGGGGAGCAGCAACACCGGGGTTGAGGGGGGAAGTTCGGTGACGTTGTGTTGAATCCACGCAGGGAGTTATCAAGG
>JAPYYV010011834.1:0-10583 GCA_030522625.1 Copidosoma aretas | reverse complement strand
GGGGGGGGGGGGGGGGGGGGGGGGGGGGGGGGGGGGGGGGGGGGGGGGGGGGGGGGGGGGGGGGGGGGGGGGGGGGGGGGGGAGCTAACCCCCAAAAAAAGGGGTTAAAAATCACGTAAAAATGAACGAATAACTACGTGATTTGAGGGGGAGCCGTGGGGAGCCGGGGGGGAGCCGAGGGGGAGCGGGGGGGCTAGAACTCTTTTTTGTTCATACAACTATATAATATAGGAAGATATATATATATATATATACATTGGTCAGTAGCGTGGACTCGCAGTCGTGGGCACCTCAGTCAGTGCTGAGCTAGCTTTCGCAGCATGCCCACTCTCCCGTGTCTTCCTTATTTCGTTTAAATAGTCTGTCATTATCAAAGTCTGCTTAAGTCAGTGTGTGTTTCAATGCATAGTTCTATTTAAATTGAATCTTGTGTCTTTTGTCTCATTTCTCGCGCATATACCAAATCCCGGGTGTCATCAAAAATATTGAAAAGAAAAAATTTGAGAAGCAATTTAGTAAATGAGCATTGTGGTACGCTACACTGCACAACGTTCACATTATCGATTGTAACTCGAAAAAAGGTCCATTAACTTGGGACCTCGAAGTGCCAATCTGTTTAGGAGTTCACAAGATTCAATTCAATAAATAGCTTGTTATGGAGAAAAGGTTTGGACTGCTTATTTTTAACAAAACACATGTAATAATGATGCTCCCCGTGTTGTTTCCCGTAAAAATAATTTTTTCTCTTATTGTTTGTTAAAGATTAGCAGTTAAAGTATTTCCTTCGTAACAAACTATATATGGGATAAGAGCTTGTAAACTCCTGAATAGATTGACACTTCGGGGTCCCAAGGTAATGGACCTTTTTTTCGAGTTGTAAGCGATGTTAATAAAAAAAAAGATCCAACAGGTGGTGCAAAGTAGCGTGGCACAAAGCTTATTTACTAAATTGCTTCTCATATTTTTCTTTTCAACATTTTAATCTGAAATTTTGTACACACATTATTAAAAGATAAGTACATAGTATCGTATTAAAAAATTTCCGGTCTTTGTAAGTTCACAACATACTTTTATCAATCAAAATTTGGGTTTGAAGATTATAATATTTTCAGGGAAACCATCAAACTTTTTAACTTATGATGGATTTTGTGAAAAAGTCGATAGTCTTAAGGATGTCAGTCAATTTTTTGTGCCTGATTCGTTTGGTATTTTTTGAGTACTGGCGAGTTAAACGTGACTCCGTGAAAAGCGCCAAAATATTGATGTAGGTACAGCCTTGCCGCAGCGGAGCCCCCTTAAGTCCTGAGAGAAAAGGTTTAGCAACTTTTGGTTTCGGCTCAGATGGCAAGCACAGGGATAATAAGTGGCTATTAATTAAAAGTTGATTTAAAATTAAAAATTAGTCAAATTTAGTATATTTTTTTATTCTGATATGTTAGGCTATCCTATTTAATGTAGCGTATGTGTCTAAATCATGGACCCTGTCCGCAGTGTGTCCAAACTGGACATCCAAACGTATGCCAATGTATATACATATACTTTAGCATACATTTCGGTATCCACTTTAGAGACACTGTCTGTCCCTATTGTAACTCCCATAAGTAGATTATTGATAATATATACAAGTAATGTAATAGAAGAATGAATCATCATTGCAATTTTTTTTTGGGTTATTTAAATAATATCATTAGAATGATACATGAATGAGCAGTGATAAACTTTTGTCGCTTTTATCTGTCTGAATCGCTTCTTTTAGGAAGTCGTATGAAAGTCATACTTTTAAAAGGCTGTATAAGAAAGAAAAAGTAGTGTTTCCGTTTAAAAAAACTCGTTGTAAGTTGCATAAGAGTTTCAAAACTATAATTATAAGAATTCTAGCAATAACACGTTTGTTTCGTATAAATTTTTAGAGGGGCTATAATAGGAGGGGGGGGGGCAGAATCGGTTTAAAGTTACTTACGACAGTCCATAATAGAAACAAAATTAGATCAGGGAATTAAACTCCATGCATGTATAATACATACATAGCTTGGGTAGGAATCCTGGTGGGAACTTTTTTTTTATATCTGTAATGCTTTCTTGTAACCATTTTTTGCAACGCTTTTTCACTTCCAAAACGACTTTTTAGCTAATAATTCACACTTAAAAAACACTTTTAGAAAAATGATAAGTCTGGCAAGTAGGACTTTTGTTGCAAAATAATTTTGTCACCTTTAATATGTCAGCTTTTAGTTTTAAATTTGTTTTACATATTAAAGTTATGTGTTTGCGATTTATTTTATGATAAAAAATAACAGTCCTCCATTAATATTCATAATATGTATCAGTTATACGCATTTTTTGCATTTTTGAATTTGTTTTCATGTCAGTCCCAATAACAAAATTCTAATTTAGGCTTGAAAGGAACAATCCTATTTTTTTATTGTGCCTTTTTGTCTATCATGTGGTTTCACTACTTCAAAAAATTAGTCAGCAGAATTTCAAAACGGTAAAATCTTGGAAAGTAAGAATTTTTCGTAGTCAACTTCTAAGGCATAAGTTTGTAAATATCGACCGAATACTTCAATTAAATATTAAATTTTAATTAAAGAATAAAAGGTTCTGACATCTATGAATTAACTCGCAATTACTATTTATTTTCGAACCGTGTATCATAATAAATATTTGTAAGTAGTATACATTTGTAACGCGTATGTTTAATGAAGTAATTTTTTGAAACAAAAAAAAAACTTTCTGCATGTTCAGATCAAGGCTCCCAGATTTTCGGGACTTCGCCGCATGCGCAGTAACGAAAAGCCGTCAATAGCAGCGCATTGGCGGCACAGCAGCGCACAGCTCAAACGTCCGAAATGACGCTATACGCCCAATTCTACAAATCCCCAAGTACGTAAACCCAATGACCCTGTGCGCTCGCTTGACTGAATATTTATTTGTTAAATGAATAAACTAGATCTCAAGTGCTTAATCCCAAGTAACCTAACTGGCTTGCTTGCCTGCACTTTTGATTATTAAATGGATAAACTAGATCCCAAGTGCTTAATCCCAAGCAACCCAACTGGCTTGCTCGCCTGCACTATTATATTTAACTAAATAACTAATGACCCAGAGTGCTAAATTCCTTGGCGTTTTAATTAACAACGCTATTATGAAGTATGTACAGACATTTTGCACAGCAGCTACCGTAAAGTAATCTTTGAAGGTTGGTTTTGTACTACTAAAAAACGAAACGCAAAAAATGTTTACGCTATCCAAAAACGCAGTGACTCATAAATTATTTCTTCATTTGCTGCTTTAATTACCCTCCAAAAAGTACAAATGTTAATATATTTTTTGGTTTTCAGCGGGTTTCGTCGGGCTGCGATATATCTATCTAGTTTAATTTCGAAAAAATTGCTGTCGGTGCTTTTAATAAGTAAGAATGCAGTCATTTTCAATTTACTTTCTATAATTTTCAATGATATTATTATTACTGTTGCTGTTGTTATTTTTGCTATAATTATAATTATTGTTCCTATTACTCTAGTCAATTGTAAAATTACGCTAAAGAATAAAGTAATTATTGAAAACTCGCGTAGTACCTCAATTTTATCAAAACAAATCCAAAACGTAAATTTTCTTGCAACCAAAATTTTTTTCTTGCTAAATAATTATTAATTGAACAAGAATACTAACAAATTAGATGCAATTTTTTCATTTGATTAATTACACAAGTAATAAAACAAAACGCGCGCGTAATGTGGCCACTTGGTATATGCCGGTCTCAAGCTCGGAAAAAATATAGAGAGAGCGTTCGTTTTTTAGTATTACAAAACCGACCTTCAAAGATTACTTTACGGTAGCTGCTGTGCAAAATGTATGTACATACTTCATAATAGCGTTGTTAATTGAAACACCAAGGAATTACCACTCTGGGTCATTAGTTATTTAGTTGAAAATAATAGTGCAGGTGAGCAAGCCAGTTGGGTTACTTGGGATTAAGCACTTGAGATCTAGTTTATTCATTTAACAAATAAATATTCAGTCAAGTGAGCGCACAGGGTCATTGGGTATACGTACTTGGGGATTTGTAGAATTGGGCGTATAGCGTCATTTCGGAAGTTTGAGCCGCGCGCTGATGTTCCGCCAATACGCTGCTTTTGACGGCTTTTCGTTACTGTGCATGCGGCGAAGTCCCGAAAATGTGGGAGCCTTGGCTCAGATGAATGACTGTCATAAAATGAAAAAACTACATCAGCTATTTCTCTCAATAAATAATAACGTGCATGATGGGTGGACCCGTTCATGAAAACACATTTGGTATGGACACGCTCCCCAAATACGGTCCCCTAGGCTTTTCATGGCAGGGCTATAAGCTAGTTTTTATCACCGGTGGCAGCAGGAACAAGCTCACTATAGCTGTCACTACTATCGCCAATATAATATCGAACAGGTTCAGTAACACTTCCATTGTGTGGATTAGTAGACTGCTTGCCATTGATTTGAACATTATCCGCTTGTCCAGAGCTTTTACGAGTTACTGGATCAATAGCGGCGAATTTCGCTGATTGATAATCGCTGCCGCCTCCACCGATAATCATCTCAGCTCTGTCAAAGCGCTCGCGGGTAGTGCGCTCTGCTTTTCGTCAGTGTTAAGCACAAAAATAGCGTGTGCGATGAATAATATTCCCCACCTCGACTGCTGACTTCACTTTTTTAAGCCTTTTTTAAAGTGCTCAATGTCTTGCGAGCGACGTGGCTCGGAAAGAGGCCTTTGTTTTTGCCGCAGTCGCTCAGCTTTTCGATTTGTTGTCATTAGTAATTTTAAGAAGAAGGTGAATCCCGCTGTACATATTTTCCAAGGGCGAATATGCTACTAAAGCTAAAAAAAATGCTGAGTAAGAAAAGTATACATTTTTATTTGAAAAAATTTTTAGAATACAATTTTTCAAACTTAATCTACTTAGATTTATGAATAATTTAACTTATAATTCAGTACTTGTATCGTCTTTAATGCTTGAGTTTTTGTAAACAAAATGTCTTTTATCTTTCGCTTAACCTTAACAGTACGAAAGGTGTTTAAGAAAAATTTTCTGCTGCAAACATTACAAGCAATTTATATAATAGATATTTATAAGCAAGCTAATAATCCTCGGGTATAAAAATATTTTTTAGATTACATAAACTGCTTAAATAAAAAATTTGTCGGCATATGCCTAAGCTAATACTATAGCTGACTTCATCTGGATCAATCCAGGCAGTCAATTTGTTCAGAATTTTTTCAAAAATCTCTGTAACTAATACATTACACTCTGACCCTACATTAAATTGAAGGACCGATCAAATATCTGAAATTGAGGCATCTGTAAGCAGTCCTCTTGAGTGGATTTTTATGATACCAATGATCTATAAATTTCTTGCAAAGGTTTATTAGAAGTTGATGAGCAAAAAGTGTGCTGGAAAAAATGGTTGACAAGATGAATGAAGCAACATCGATGACATCAAAGTTCATCAGAGCGATAAGGAAGATGAGGGACGTACTGGAGTCATTGGGGGAGAAAATGGATCAAGTTTCCAAAGATCTCAGAGACTACCTAGGAGTGAATTCAGTGGTAAACCTAAATAACCATGCTAACAATTCAGACGCATATAGAGGAAATACTTTTGTCAATTCAACTCTGACGACACCTGTCAACAGAGAAAACAATCAAAGAGAAAATAATCATAACTCAGAAGACAACTCAATTATTTTTTAGTTAAACCAGACGGTTTCAGATTTAAAACGCTAAATGGAATTAAATAAAAATTACAAGTTGTCATATAAAAGAAATTACAAATTAACTCAGAAAAGTTCTTTTAAAGTTTGGTATGATTATTTAAAATCAGAGTTAAAAACAAACGATTTGTTAAACATTATGGATAATGATAACTTAAACGATAAGTATACTTTAGAAGAGCAAACTTTAGTCAGAGAATTAATAATTAATCATTTATATGAATATTACCATAAGAAAATTTTAAACATCAATGATCCTAAAATTATATTGGTAAATATCAAAAAATTCAGAGTGGCAGAAGCCAATATTACAGCCTCATCCGTCAGAGCTAAATTATACAGATTGAAATTGAATAGCAAAGAAAATGTAAACGACTTTATCGACCGATTTGATGCAATATTATCTAAGAATGAAAATACGCATGGTATGACACTACACACAGACGAAGAAAAGCGTTTATCTTTCTACCAAGTTGTTGCAGAAAAATTTCAAAAATTACGCACTGGAAATATAGTCAGACGTCAAACAAATATTTCAGAGATGACCTAGACGAAATAAAAATATCTTTAATTTAATTACAGGCTAAAGGGGCAATCAAAATTCAGATGCGGTCAGAGCACATGCGGCAGTCAGAGCAAGATCAGAGGAGACCACAAAATGCTTCAGATGCAACAAATTTAATCACACTCAAAGAACCTGCCCATTGGCTCAATATGGGATGTGGTTCTGTTTCTACTGTCAGGACTTTGAATACCACAAAGGAGATGATTGTTTCAACAAAGAAAATCCACAAGACGGGTACGTCAAAAATCAGAGTATTAATAATTATAAAAATGAAAACAATACGTATACTTGTATGAAATTCAGAGGTAATAAAAGTGGTGGAGGTTCAGATTGTAATAGCTTTAGAGGTAAAAATAAAAATTTTAATACTAATAAAATTGTAAAGAAATAAGTCAGAATGAATACTCCCGGTAGAACATAAAAACAAAACAACAAGTTCAAAGCTATGCTACCAGGTTATAACCATAATATAATGAATAAAATTAGGAGAATTAAGTTTATAGCAGATTCAGATGTTACACACCATATTATAGGTAAAGCATTGATTTTGAAAATTTTTAAGAAAAGTAACAACGAATATGTCAGAAGCGCAAATAAAAATGAGTCAGCAAACATCACTATAGATGGTTAAGGTGATCCAATTCTAAAAAAAAATTCAGAGGATTACATTAAACTAGCAAATGTAATTGCGGCTAAAGATATTTTAAATAATTTACCGTCTTTGAGAAAATTTGTGGATATTGGCTTAGGCATATATTAAGACGTTAAAAAATTAAGAATTTATATTTATTGAAAATACTGTTTCCGCTCTCGATGATATTATTCAACTGTGTATTTTGTGCAATAAGCACATGGTCTGTAGAGAGCTAAGCTAATTGATTGTTTCAAATCAATCTAGATTACTCACATACCAAAGCAATTCCAACTTTAACATTGGTCCACTACACTCGGTGGAGCGTTAGACAAAGGTAGGGAAAAAGATGGGAATCGAACCCACGTTTCGTCCTAGATCGTCGGCAGGACTCTTCAGTATGGCTACGCCAACAATATCAGCCATAGACGCTTGCAGTGTGGAATGGAATTGGTGCACTTATGTTCTACATGTATTTCGGACGAAAAATGACTTCTACACCAATATTTACGTAATATTCCGCGATTCCGTCCTTGTTTCGCCTTCATTGCACACACGCTTAATCTGCATGCATAAATGTAGCACGTAAGTGCGCCAATTCTAATCTGCGCTGCAAGCGTCTATGGTTAAAATTGTTGGCGTAGCCATACTGAAGAGTCCTGCCAACGATCTAGGAAGACACGTGGGTTTGATTCCCATCTTTTTCCCTACTTTTTTTTACGCTACACCAAGCATAGTGGACCAATGTTATAATTTGACTTGCCTTGGTATATGAGTAATCTGTATTGATTTGAAACAATCAATTAGTTTAGCTATCTACCGACCGTCTGCTTATTGCACAAAATACACAGTTAAAAAAATTTAGAATCTTTGATAAAGACACAGGAAATTACTATTTGTCTGGTGTTTATGACAAACCAAATTGGATATTAAATCTAGATGTAGAAAATAACGATGCAAATATTCAGAACCAGAGTAGTGATAAATATTCAGTCATAGCACAAATGGTGAATACAGAAGAGCTCATGCATCTATCTCAGACAGACATACAAGACTTAATAAACAAACAATGTCTAGACGATGATCAGTCAGAGATTGGGGAGGAGAAAAGCAATGAACACGATAATCTAACACAAACTTCAGAGGAAAATATAAAGATGAGCTCAAACTCAAGAGCAGAAAATCCAGTAAATTTAGAAGTAACAAAGTTAGAAGAAATTCGAAAATTGATTGACGACATAAGAGGTGAAAGTGAAAGGAATAAGAAAAGGAAAAGTGAAGGCTTGATGTGGCATGTCAAATTAGGCCTCGCGTCACTTAAATACTTGAGACATCTACAAACGTCAGAATCCATACTATCAAAAGTTAAATTCAATAACTCGATTCTGGAATGTGAAGTATGTACTTTAGCAAAAATGGAAAAACTACCTTTCTGAGAGATCAGAGTCAGAGTCACTAAACCTTTAGAGAGAATACATGTAGACACAATGGAACCTATAAACCAGATTCTTATCCTGGAGAAAACAGATTTATAGAAGTATTTATTGACGACTACTCAAGATATGCTAAAACATACTGTGTAAAAAAAAAACCCAGGCAGGTGACTGTCTAGAAGAATTTTTAAAACATATCAGAGGTCTAATTGGGGATAAAGCAAAAGTGAGTTTTTTAAGAACTGACAATGGAACGGAATTCACAGGGTAAAAATTTTCAGAAGTTATGAAAATAGAAAGTATAGTAGGTGAATTCTTACCACCTCATACTCTTGAATTGAATGGAACATCAGAACGTTTTAACAAAACTTGTCAATGGAAAATCAGAGCCTTAATGTTTGATTCAGGACTACCTTAAAGTATGTGGTCGTTAGCGTCAGAAGTTGTAATACACATTTACAACCGCACCCCTAATTCCAGTAAAAATTTAGAAATACCTCTAAGTGTATTGACAGAAAATCGAAAATTACACATAGATAAAATCAGACGTTTTGGCTGTGTGGCGTATGCAAAAATATCCATTTCAGAAACAAAATTCTCAGAGAGAGCAATTAAAACTATTTTGGTGGGGTTTAATAGCACAGGGTATTTACTCTGGCATCCAGAAACAAAAAGATTTGTGATATCAAGAAATGTTAAATTCAATGAAAATGTGACATCAAAGACATAAAATTAAATTAAATCATTTTAGAAGATTCAGAGGCAAAATACTATTGGAAAAACCAGTTGGGCATAAATAATGAACTCACGAAAAACTCAGACGAACCAACTAAGTCCAAAAGTTTAGGAGACACAGTTGAAGTCAAAAGAGGTAGACCAAGGAAAAGAAGTACCATTTAGATGAAACATAAAAGAGAACCAAAGATCAAAAAGTTACCAGATCGAATAGCTAAAAATAACAGACTAACCTGGTCACATTTAAGAATGGCTGTAGTGGATAGACCGTTAAAAGATGCAAGCCTTTCTACAAGCTAAGATGAACGAACACCCCAGAAGACGAACAAGCATTTGCTTTTCTAGCTAGAGTCAACAGAGATCCTATTAGTTTCACTGAAGCAATTGAGTCAGAAGACAAACTTCATTGGCTAGAAGCAATTAGAGAAGAAGTTCATTCGATGAAGATTAATCAAGCATGGGAAATTGTCAATAGACCCTCTTTAAACAAAAAATAGGAAAAGGTACATACAATTGATTCCAAGTGGGTATTTAAAAAAAAAATGAATTCAGAGGGAAAAATGACACACAAAACTAGATTAGTTATCAGAGGTTTTAAAAAGAGAAAATAATATGAACTCAAAGAAACATATGCTCCGGTATCCCGTCTTTCTGTAATCAGAGTAGTCCTAGCAATAGTGAATAAATATAATTCAGAAGTTTGTCAGATGAATGTTAAATCTGCTTTTCTAAATGGAACATTAGAAGAAGACATGTTCATGGAAATTCCAGATGGAATAGCATGTTATTCAGAGTTAAAAAAAAATAACGTCTGTAAACTAAAGAAGTATAAATCCTTCAGAAGAAGATTAGGAAGATGTTAGAAGAATCTTAAGATACCTTCAAGGAACAAAAGACTTCGGTCTAATCTTCACAGGCAGAGGTGATGATCTGTGTGCAATGATCGGCACAGGCTTCAGAGATTTAGAAGAATCAACTACTACTAGTGGAGTCATAGTAAAGCTATTTGGGGACACAGTCATGTAGAGAAGCCACAAGTAATCATATATTACTCTTTCCACATGCCAGGCGGAATATTTAGCCATGAGTAAAGCTTGCCAAGAACTAATTTCCTTGGACAAAGTCATCAGAAATATGCTCGGAAAAACTATGTATCCAGTTACTATATGGTATGAACATCTGTCAGATGAAAAGTGTGATCAAATGGATGGGAATCACACGCTGAAAAATTTTGAATATGATAATACTAATATTTTAAAATAGTTAAACGAAATGGAAAAGACCGGCACTAAAAGTCACATGGCTATAATACATAGAGACTAGGGGTAAATGTGGGTATTACTGACATTGTTTTGTCTCAGATCTGGATAAAAGCTTACTACAAACGCATGGATGAATTTACAATCTTCCTTTTTTTTTTCTCATAGCTTTTGGACTTATAAAGAATACAAAAATTATTTGATCGAA
>JAPYYV010011833.1:0-10584 GCA_030522625.1 Copidosoma aretas | reverse complement strand
ACAGTGTATGACTGATTTTCCACAAAAATCTCAGTATTTCTTTAATAAAAACTAAACAAAATAACTTGTCAAGATAATTCAAAACGGGAATGGGAGCTACTTTGAAGCTCTATCAAATGTTACTATTTAAAAATTCTAATTACATTTTTTCACCCTTAAAAAAGTGTAAATACGTAGGCACAGCGGTAGATTTGCAGTTCCGTCGATCACTTAAGTTATAAAGCGTTTGGCTAGGTTAGTAACTGGGTGGGTGACAATTTGAGTCTCGCCGTTCGTCTTCGCGGTTGACTTCGTTGGTCGATTAACTATTTTTTTATTGTTACGATGAGGTGTGCAAGAGTTCAGCCCTGATGTCCATAGACGTATAGACACCTTGTTTGAACTCAAGCAGTTCACTGTGTCGTTCTATGATAACGTTTTCCCTGATGGTTTTCCCACTCACAGGACTCATCCTGGCGAATGCGGGGTTGTTGTTAGGTTTAAGACTACATTAAGGGCCAGTCACCCCCTACCCCCTTCCATCTGTATTTATTTCCTGTTCCAAGTGCTGAGTGCCCATAATAGTGCCTGTAGGACAGAGCATAACAAAATCTTTGTCTGCTCCATATCGTTTTTAATGTTAACTTAGTAATAACTTTTTATTTTACAAACAATTTTCATTAAAAGTGATAACTTTATTCTAATGTAGAAAAATATACTTTCTCATTTGATTTTCAATTATTTTCCAATTATACTTATTTTTTACTCGTTTTTCGCAAACAACGCTCTAACCAAAACTATTCCTGTTGTATCTACTAGTCCACTTTATGAAGGAATATCTCAATAAAATCTGCAGCAACCTACATATTTTATTTGTTTAATCAAAGCAATAATAATTAAACTTTATGTTGCTATTTTTTTTGTTTATGAGTCAAGTTATTTGAGAAAGTTATGATGTGATTTTAGGTAAAAAAAGGTACATCCTCCTCAATAGGCTATTTATAAAACGCTTACTTGTTTTTCAAAAAAAAAATTTTTTTTGATAAAAACTGAACAGAAAACTTATTAAGACCCTAAAAATGAAAAAAAAAGGTATTTTCATACTTTATCGAATAAGATTATTGTAAACTTTGCATAATAAATTTTTAACTCTTATTAAGGCGAAAAACTAGTTTTTGACTATCAAAAATCGTTATGAAAACCTTAATAAGGTATTAAACTTAAAAAAAAGCCGCCCGGGCCATAAGGGTTAGTCAAGAAAAATTTTAAGCCCTAGAACATTAAAATCGGTCGTTGTGTTCTTGAGATATGACTGATTACACACACACACACACACACACAAACAAACACAGAGAGAGAGAGAGAGACATACTTTTTTTAAAAATGTTTTTTTTCATTTTAGACACTGTATAAGGCATTTATAATTTTTTAATAAAATAACGACGTTATACATTCATTAAAATTTTATCTGCATCGAAGATTGGGTTAGTAGTTTAAATTTCAAACAAAAATGGCCTATAAGTTTCCAAAAATGTAAGGTTCTTAAAAAAAATAGTATAATTCAGTTTGTTTTAATACACGGCACGTTATAGCATTGACTGTTTCTCCAATTTCAATCGTATTGATGACAGAAATTTTATACAATTTCTTAACACAAATGTTCATTGGATCATGAGAGTCGCATAATTGACTTTCTCAAAATAATCAGATTCACTCTGGTTCAAATTTTTGACCGGTACACTCGACGGCTATCAGTCGAACGGATCAAAAATAAATACACTCGAATTGTTCTCCTTCACAAAACGCGAAATAACCAACCGACGTGACGTCTCATCCCTCATTTCACCAACAATGAATCCTTCCAACACCAAGCCCCTTCCCATATACCTAAGCAGCAAAAAAAAATCACCCAACACACACACACACACACAGCCACACAACTCGCATGGAGAGAGCACGCGGAAAACTAAAAAGCCATCTGCCCCGCTCGAAGCACCACCGTTCGCGCGATGTTTCCCCGCGAAAATGGCCGCGAGAGTTTTTCCTCCCCCGGGGGGCGCGAGTCGCGCGGAGCCGAAAAGAAAAGAGACCCCGAGAGCAGCGACTGATGCACTTAAACTCGAGCGCGAGTCGCCGCGCGTGGTGCGCGCACGCAGTGCAAAAGTTGAGCGTCAGCGTCTGCCTTCGTCATCGTTACGGCCGGGGCGCGGAAGTCGTTTGGCTGGCGAACTTCTTCCCGTCCGTATACAGTTCTCGCGGCTCGCGTGCTTTCGCGCCGAGGAACTTTTTGCGCGTGCAGCGGGGGGCTCGGCTTAATGGGGAAGCGAATTTTCGGATCGTTCCGCGCGAGGGTGGGCGCGCGCGCGGCGGTTGTATCCTGATGGCTTTGTGCTATAACGGCGGAGCGTCGAAAATCGAATTCAACTTTGGTGATATTATACCCTTTTTGCTTTCGTCCATTTTTTTATTGTTTGCGCCGAGTTATTATCGCAGACTTGTTATTCTTATTGCAATGTAGATGTATATGAGTATGTGAAAAGAATTATGTCGATGCATTATATTTGTCTGGTTTAACAATAAACATCAGCACACTTGTTTGCAAGAGCAGAAATTCAATTTACACGAAGTCGAATTTTTGACGCATCTCAGGTGTTCTTCTACATCTTTAGCACTACAAAGACATACAAATGCGAGTAGATGATAACTAAATCCACCGACAATTATTTGCAACATGGCCTAGTAGAACCAAACACAGTTGTATTAAAATAATCAAGAGAATTATACATAGTAGCCAATAATATTTTTTTAACAAAGTAAAGTATTAACGTATATATACGGTGCTCGTACTTCATTATGCCCTCGAATTTGTATGTCTTTGTAGTCCTGAAAGTGATGCATGAGATGCATCAAAAATTCGACTTTGTGTAAATGGTTAATTAAATTTCTGCTTTGACGAACAAGTGTGTCAATATTTATTTTCAAATTTAATTTACTATAGAGCAAGTTTCAGAGTAGTTTAAACTTGTATTATTTTTTTAGTTACGCTAGAAGAAGTTAAATAACGTTCATTACAAAAATTGTGTATGTACCAATTATTTCTCCACCATCAGTAAATGTAGAAATGTGAAGAGCAATCAAAGTAAAATTGCATTATTTATTAAGTGTTCTTGATTAATTGGATGAATATTTGAGTGTTATATTCTTTCATAGCTTTCATTTATTAATTAGTTAAATGAAGTGTTGTCCACAGATAAACTGAGAAGAATATTTTTTAATTAGTGAAATCAAATGATGAAATTAATAGCAATACAATAATTGCTAATCCTGCATTTTTTCATTTAAATGTACATACAATGAAAATAGTAAATTACAAAATATTACTGTTCACTCCATCATCACTGTTACAACTTGATCAATTTTGCGACACCAAAGTAAGTAGCGAAATTACAATTTTAAAAGAGCTGAAGTCTAGACGATGTTATTGATTTCCAATGCTGATACCCTTGGTATGTGTTTTCATGCATAAAATACGATTCTCAATCAATCAAATGTGACCATTACTTAAATTCTGCCTTAAGATCATCATAGAAAAACCAAAGTTTTTATGTGTTCTTATCAGAGACACTTGAATAGGCATCGCTTGATTTTCTTTGTGATATTATATCGGTTATATTCATAAGATTTATATATCTTTCAAACATATCTATTAACAACATTTAGCTCTACTCAATAAACTATGGATTATGCCCAGTATATGATGTTTCTAAAAATACTTATTAATAAATTTCATCTTGTATCTTATCATTTGTTTTTAATTAATCATGTTCGATGCCCTTGCATTTTTGTATTTTATGATGGGTAGAATTTTTCAATTTCATATTATATTGCCAATTAAACTGTTTCAAATGACAAATCACAATAATAAAAGATGATTAATTTTTTTAACCATAAGCTAAGAATCCAATAAATACTTGATATGAAATTCAATATGTAATTTATAATCTGCAACTACGTATTTAATTAATTGTAATTTATTCTGATACAACATTCAACTCTCATCTGATGTCCACAAAGAAATAAACAAATACTCTCATTTGTTTTATAGCCAAAAGTTATTTCACTGCTACACTTACGAAAAGAAATCAGACAGTTATGTAGAGTATTTACGACTTTACAAGTACAGGGTTGAGTATTATATTAATTAAAACGGGGAATATAGTCACCGAGAGGCAGAGGGAAAGAAATAGTCAGTGGAGAGATACAAAGACGCGGCACAACAAACAGACAGCGTGGCAACGATTTCTTCGAAACGCGAAATGGTAAATCAGTGTCTGGTGGGCGAACAATTGGATGTATATGCCCCACACTGGGATTTAATTTCCGACCTAGTGACTGGCTCACACAGTTTTGCTCTTGCCGGTTATGGGTTGGCATTGTCCTTACTTCGTTTTATTCGTGATGCGCGTATTTTTATACTTTTGTTGCTATCACATTTGAAACTTTTGAATTATTATACATACACATTGTATGTACATTAAATTTATGTCCAATGTACATATGCAAATTTTACTACTAATATTGTCCAACAGAGCGAAAGGATTGTTGTATTTAAATTATGTTATTGTCATTATATTTTTAACTACTTTATGTTTCAAATCATATAAGAATGAGTCAGTAGAGAGTTTTTGCTCGAAACGAATAGATGGAAACGAGAATTTCTACGATTTAATAGAAAAGTTTCTAACCTTTATTCATTTGAACTGTGAGTCAGGACATATGGTTAACTTATCTTTTTCACCAAAAGATAATTAAATAATCATTGATGATCGAGGCTGTTTGTGTCATAAAGGTTGATAATTGTAATTTATTTTTTATGAGTCAAATTGTTTACAACTTTGGACAAAATTATAGAATGTAAAGTCACGTGAACGAATCAAATTAAATATTTATTTACTTCAGTGGTTTCACATTAAATTATTTAATGTATGGTTTGCAATAGTTTGGCTCAAAAAGATATAATACACTCACACTATACATACAATCCGAGGCATTCTTTACTTTTGCTTCCTATATAGCTTGATAGTCTATTAATAAACCAATAATTATAATTGAAGCGATATACATACAGTTTTTATTATTTTAGTTTTGTTACCCTATTTCATTATTTTATTTGTTATACTTCAAATGAATGAAATTTTGAATCTTGGCACAAATATCGCTCAGACTATTTCTTTGTCAAACGATTATTAATCTCCATGGTATAATGCGGTATTCTCACACCAGAGGATCAAAATTTGAGGAAAACGCAATTAGGCACGCCGGTGTTGAGCAGTTGCGCCTGAAAAACTATATATGGCCCGTTTTTATCATCACTTTATCACGCATAAAATTAATAACACGTAAGATTGGTAAAAAGGCCTCATCAATTCATCACAAAATTACGAGCAAAAAAGCAAGTATTCAATGCGTTCTTTAATCAGAGTCAGGCGTATGTCTTTAGCAAAAAGAATCTACCTGGACATAGCGGTGAAAGTTGCCGCGAAAAGAGCCGGTGTAGTAAAAACGCGTGCAAGCCGCAGCCCGGCGCGACGGTGGGTAAAAATTCGTTTGATAATCACACGCGGACGCGAGATATGCGTCAAAGTCGGTGACACAGGAATAACAATCAGAAGAAGGAGAAAAAAGCGGGGAAAAAATAATCGCAACGAAGCACTGTGACGCGAGGAAAAAACGGGACGGAAAGAAAACAGATAAAGCAAGAACGTACAGAGCGAGGGGGGGGGGGGGGCAGCGAAAATTGGAGAACAGCGGATAGACGCGTAGGTGACAAGGGAAAGAAGCGCGGACGGACGCGATGATACACAAAAATTTTGGTAAAAATCAAATAAGTCTTTTGTACCCATCTTTCTTTGATATTATTTGTTCGATCTGAACAAATATTTTTTCAAAATTTAATTGGTCAGAACTAACTGAATGAATGTTCGTTCGAGTCAGATGTAAATAACCTCAAAGGACGATTGTGCCGTGTATTTATTTGATCTCAACAAATTTTTCTCCCACAATCAGTGCAGTTGGGACCAGGGTTCTGAATAATTCAATTAAATCTCATCAAACATTCCATATTTACTATATATTACATGACTACGTTCACTTGTATAAACGTTTATAATGCATACGACTGCGTAGTGCGTACTAATTAAAAGTGCATATTTGCATACAAATGTAAAAGTATATGCGTTCTCCCGTTTGCTATTGGACATTATGTTATTCTAGTTTATTTGATAGTGTACCTCGTAGTGTACTTAAATTATATCAAGTAAAGATTTTTTCCAAAAATTACAGTTTGGTCTCCTTTGTTGTACTAAAATCTCAATTCGATCAGAGTTCAGTGTGGAATAAAATTGATTTTTTAATTAATTCGTAAGCCTGTCAACAATAAAATTTATTTATGAATTCAAACACGTTTGAGCGGAGTTTGAATCGTAATTGTTTAATTAAGAAATTAAATATTTCAGAACCCCGGTTGGGAACGCTACCGCGAGGGGAGCTGTACCGGGTCGCAGAGGAAGAAACGCCGCGCGGCGCATCTTTTTTTCCCTCGTCACTCCGCTCTCCTCTTGATACGCGCGCGGGACAAAAAAAAAGCGAGGGTGGGACGGTGATAATAGGCGCCCACGCCAGAGTGGGCGTATGCATGTATAAACACACGTTTCACGCGCACTCGAGAGAAACGCTGCCCCAGTGCACGGTCGAAGGGGACGTCCGGACGATATCCCCCCCTCCGTTCCCCCATCGCTAATCCTCCGTTGTTTTCCCGCGTGCTTTTTCTCCCTTCCACCCGGCGCGCAATTATTATAACCCGCGGAAAATCGTTTTTTCGCGGGCGTCGCGGTGACGGGATTTCATCTTGAAAATAGCGGCTCGGGCTTTCGCGCCTGTCCTCCTGGTTCTTCCGGCGGTATGATTGTCGAGAGGATTTGGAATTGCGCGGGCGGGCGCGCGCCCGACCGACTTATTGTTCGGGTTGATTTTTGGGATCGGTGGAAATTATAAGGTGGTGGGATTAAGGTAGTTAGATCTTAAAGGGAAATATTGGTGAGATCTTTATGAATTTTCGCTCGCTGAATTAATTTAGTGTGGAGTTTTTGTAAGGCTATATATGTTACAGGGTTTCTAAGAGGAAAAATATTGATATTTATGGATAAAATATTTTTCCTACCTCGGGCGTTTTTGAGGTGTGTGCCCTCGATAGGAAAAATAGAGTTCGCCAATAGTTAACAGAAACGCTGAATTTCAACTCATAAATCGTTTATTTGAATAAACTTGTTTATTATTAATAATGCTTATTTGTATTTAGGAATTTATCATCTAATATTTTCATCAAGTTCTGTACATATTTTAATGGAAAAATCAACTAGAATGATCGATTATTGCGACATTATCGGTTGTAAGGGTGTACATCTTATAGTTCAATCATATATTTGAGCTTCTCTATTACGAAGTTTGGTGTTGCACTTATGACAGAAAATCCGCACCTATACTAACAAATTAAACTTTTCTTGAGTTTTAAGTATGCTGTACATGAACTTTTTATCTTTCTTAAAAAATTTGTTAAAGTACGGGTATCCAAACTAGTTTTCAAGATGATTGAGCTCAAAATATCGTCTTTTAACGTAGGTTGTATCTAATCGTGTACAATAATAATAGCTTTGAAGGCATACTTAACTAATCAAATTAATTTTTTTAAACACAGATCTTTAGAATTTCCACTTTTATTTTATTTTTTCAAATTATAAGGTGACAGTGCAAAATATAAATCAGTTTATTAAATAAAATTGTTTATATTACAAAAGTATAATAATCTACAAGACTGTCATAATGCGGTGAATGACGCACTGCGCTATTTTGACTATCTCGGTCTACGGATTTTCTACCTCACAGCACTTTGAGCTGTGTAATGGACTATGTGTTTGCGAGTGAGACTTTCATTCGCTCAGGGATAAGTAATTATCAGTTGTAGTGTGGCTTGTCTGATTAACTACTTCCATATTGTTTGAGTATGAGCTCACCATGAAAATAAATAGATTAAGTCTACGCAAGTAATTAGTTGCACCAAATTTTTCAAATCCAAAACGTGACAAAACACACAGCAGACAGCACTATACGCAGTTACTCGTTCTATTCTCAGCGAATCAACAGATCAACACGCAGAAAGACAACTAGTTTCATTATATAAGCACTGATGAGACCCAAAATTAACATCCCAGAGCCATGAACGACACGACGTAAGTACTCAAGACTCACATATTACATTTTATAGTGTAAGGGTAAACGGTATAGCGATTGACTCTTAAGACCTAACATCTGATAAATTTGAAGAAAAATAAAGAAAAAGGTTATTACGATATATTATTATATGATTGAAAAAATACAATAGAAACATCAATTTTTTAATCAAACATGCAAAAATCTTGAAATTAAAGATGCATACTGAAATAGTACATTTCCTACCTAGGGCAGAAAATACGGCTACCGCGCCCGAAGGGCGCGGTTGTTGTATATTATGCCCGAGGTGAGGACAACATTTTCTGTACCGAAGGCATAAAGGGCAAACAATATTTTCCTGCCCGTGGGCCGAAAGTTATTAGGAGGGCCGAAAATGCGTCCCGAGGGCAAAAAGGCTCTGCCACACTTTCTGTCCTAGGTAGGAAAAATATATTCTTTAAAAGCCGAAAGAAATAATTGTAGAAAGAAGAAAACTTGAGAAATAATAATAAATGTTAATTTAAAGGAAAAGAGAACAGTCATGCGATCGAACCCTGTCAGGGGGTCAACAACTGTACTGTTTATCCCTACGCATTTCAATATTCTTTTAATCTCTCGTATGATAGATAGCTACTTATTTGCGAATTCATAAAATTATTTACAAAATTAGTTGACCTTAAAAAATTGATAATTATCGAATTTAAATCAAAATATGCAATAATGTTTCTGTCTATTAATGTAATAATTGGCATATGCATTTTTTTGTATGGAAAAATAATAGTTTTTCAAGGTTATGTTAACGTAACCTTAAAAGTAATAATAATAGTTAATGATGATGACAGCTACAGCCAATAACGTATAATGTCATGTCGCCTATCCTTACTAAGATCGAAGCCAGCATATACTTGTTACCACAAATATTTTCATTAACGGTACAAAATAAGCTTTTTTTTATGTCCATACGGAAACATTAATCCTTACCAAATAGCTAAGGTTGTCAATTAGGTAACTTTTTAATGCGCGACAAATCGACACCTGGCACGAAGACTCGTGTAGTTCAAATTTGGACGAAGACCCGTACAGTTCGTAATATTGGACGAAAAATTTATGAGTTTGTATAAATCACGGTTTTAAATAATTTAATTAAATTACAATTGTGTTAGAGATCATGACCAACTGTTTTAAAAATCTGTTTGAACGTCAAATATTCGAGAAATTAAGGTAATACCTAACACAGCAAACGTCAAGATGAAATATGACTTTTTTGGCAATATAGAAATAATTCGTGTTTTTTAAAAAAACATTTTTATTTTGAAGTACACAACTGCACTTTAACAACTGCCTATTATTAAAGAATACGATTGGATAAAAGAAAGACGATCTAAACCTAATGCTGAAGAAAAATCGTATTCCTATTTAATCAGCACCTGATTTTAAAGGAATGTTCAGTGTTTGAAAATTAAAAATAAGTAAATTTTGCTCGAATGGAATGCAGAAAATTTTTGACAATTTTACTGCATAATTTATGTATTTATTGGGTATCCCCCTATTCTTAAAAATCGCACTTAATTTTTTGTTAATATAAGACGAAGAATCACGATTGAAATTATGATACTGATTTCTTTTCATTTTGTATTCAAGCAAATATTTTTAAAAGTATTATTTACTTAATATATTTATGTTGAAAGAAGATTTGTTATCAAAAATTAGATTTATGATAGTTCCATACGTGTATTATTCGAATAAAGAATCGCTTTTAATTATGTATGTTGAAGTAAGTATATAGAATGTTACAAATAAGTATTAAATTCATTAAAGTAATCTTAAGTATTGAAAAGAAAAACAAAAAATTTTGTCGATTGCGCTTAGGTAGGTAGATTAAAAAAAATTAAAGTATGATTTTATCGTATAATTTCAGTATTTATTTTATGTTGTCACTCATTCTTTGAAAGCGTAACTAATTTTTATTAAAGGGAGTAAGAGAAATCATGTTTAAAGTTTAGGCAATTATCATTATTTATTTGGTATCATCGTTGTAATCAGAATGAAAAAAAAAAACTTGTTTGAGATGTACAAATATAAGTATTGATTGCTATATTTTAGATTTGTTGTTAATTTTTTTATTTATCCATTTAATATCATACTGTATTGTGACGGTCGGCTTTCATATCCGCGAAGAGTCAAATAGAGTAATGTGTGAGAGTGTATGATAAAATATATTTCATTTATTTTTTTGTTATCAACTAGTGTATCGTAAATTATAACTTTGTTTGAATAGGCGCGCGCAAGTTCTCACCACGGGCTACCAATCAGAGTCCAAAGAATCAAGAAGCTCTTGCG
>JAPYYV010011832.1:0-10585 GCA_030522625.1 Copidosoma aretas | reverse complement strand
AAAAAAAAAAAATACAAAAAAAAAAATATGTGTCTTTTTTTTCAATATAGAACCCGTAACAGAAGTTTTAGCAAAATCAAAGGTCAATTTTTGTCAAAATTTGTTCGGTTTTTAAAAGAACGTCCCATAGAGAGATCATTAAAAGCCCTTCAACCGCAGTAACTTGCGTTTACAGCCATAAACCTTAATTCCATACACGTCAAAACGAAATTCCTAAATAGCAAATTTTAAATAAAAACCAATAAAAAATGTCTCGCAGTAGGCATATTCGGAAATATTTCTCAGCAGCACAGGCTGCCATAAAGTATGGCATTGATATATAATAAGCTCATAGCAAAGAGCTGGACGTCGCGTAGGTAAGCAATAAAGCAGTAGATTTGCTATCAGCCAAAAGGTGGCTCTCATACTTATAGACGCTTGATTGAAGATGATCGGACAGAAACTGCAGCAAAAGTCACGATCACAAGACGGTATGATTAAATGAACCTCCTCCTAAACCCGAAGAGCGATGATAGCATTACCATAAGCATACTTATGTAGTATATGATCTCGAAGTTTTAATGATATTTACATTGTATTTTTTATGATAGACCTATAATGAGACACCACATTTTTCTCGTGTAACCGAACACAATAAATCAAACTATTGCAATAAATTGAATGGTACATTGAAAACTTAAGACAAACTTGAAAAAAATTGTAGCCTTTTACAGTCAACTTCAAACTATTTTGCATGCAACGCGACGACTTTGAAAAGAAATTAACACCTTGTTAAGAAACATTGAAAATCATTATGCAACAATATCAAAAAGAAATAAAGACAATTTAAAGACGAAATTGAGACTAATTTTCTATATATTGAATGATATACTTCAGTAATTGGATACATCAAGATTACCAAGAAAATAGCTTGTAACTGCAGCAAATCTCAACATTTTTTACTAAACCCGGGCGTAAATTAATAGTATACTATCGCACTTAAGAATGTATCCTGAAGAAAGACTGTAACATAATCAGAAAATAAGCTTACAATAAAAGTGCTATGGTTAGAATTTGGCACTGCTGCGTTCGCATTGCTGTATTTCGTCCAAAACTCAAAATTTTGGGTGCCCTGCGGGAAATTTCCAATACACTGTTCAAAGACGAAAAGAATAAGCCCTTTTAGAACACACCTTATTACTCTTAGACGGTGTGATCCACCAAATCATATTTCCGAATTTTTATACTACAAAAGTGGTTTTTTTGTTGGATTTTGACATATATTTTTGTTCTGTTGTCGTACGAATACAGGTAAATACGAAAAAAAGTTATTATTTAAAAGAAATAAAATTTTTATAGATCCATCTCAAGATATTTTGATTGTACTTTTCTCATTTGTCTTATTTACACTGTTTTGTAGCAAGTATATTTTTGCTGTTCCGTTGGCTTCGTCACCACGCTGCTCTGTTTCTCAACGAAGCCAACTGATTTGTTAATAATATGATAAGGGAAAATAGCAATAAAACTGTACGAAATAATAAGGAAAGCTTCGCCTCGATTACGGTCACGACAACCCACAAAATAAAGGCAAAACATGTGGATTTGATGGACTGTTACTGAAACGCGATCTAATAAAAGACAATACGCACGCGAGACAAAATCCGTACAAACCAAGTCAACAAACAAGATAGCAAATAATAACAACTGAAGACCGCTCTTTACAGAGGCAAGTATCGGACTGGCCGAGGCCTACAAAATTTGTCGAATCGCCAAGTACCCGTTTCCCTTGAATTTTTCCTTTTCTTTTCCTCTTTATGTATAATGACGTGCACCAATTAGCAAAATCCTACAGTAGACCGCGGTCCTAAGTCACGCACCAAAAGGAATATATGCATATTTATACACAAGTGTGAAAAAACGAATAGTCCAAGTAACACCGACTTTTTGCTAGTGCAAAGCACTGCCACCGTTGTCGTGCTGCAATGATCGACTATCCACTGCTCGCATGACGGCTCTCGATCTTTAGTCATTCTTGGAATAAACATGCCTGGATTGTAATTTATCAACTATTAACGATTTGTGAAACATGCACTAAAAAATAAGTAATTCGAAACTCATTTACACACCAACAATCGTACATAAGTCATCAACTGTTAAATATTCTTTTCTTCACTTTACATCACATTATTTTAGAAGTAAAACTAGCAATTGAAAAAAATAGAAAAAAAGCAGATAACATACCTATTTTTAAAAGATTTCTTAAGTTGAAAATATGCACTCATGCAATGTTGTTATTTTTATGAAATAATTTGTATCCAACCCTAACGAATATACTTATTCCATTCTTTAATATCTTATAATTGTAGCATATCAAGAGATGACTTTAGTAATACTACAAATTGAATACAGTATTGGAAAGATCTGAGTAAATTGACTTTTATTGAGCACAGAAAAGGCAGTATCCGTAAATTTTTTATGTTTTATTAATTTGACTTTAAACAATTTTCAATTGAGGTGCCATAATTATTTAATCTTTTATTCCAACCCCCAACGCTTTAATGATAACTTTTAGTAAAGCTCTACATTTTTGAATAATGTTTTTAAAGAAATATGTATTTTTTTAAGCAAATTCATAAAAAATTTATTATTTATAATAATTTAACTTAAAAATCTTTGAAGACACATTAACGACTTACAAAACGTTAAAAGATACTGCGATTTCTGTTCACAATAAAACACGATACCTTCAGATCTTCCGTTCACTAAACTAAATTTGTAATATTAGTAGAGTCCTCTTTTAATATGCTACAATAATAAGATATCAAAGAAAAAAATAAGTGTATTTTTTACAGTTAGATACAAATTATTTTACAAAATTTTGTAACATTGTATAAGTCTATATTCTTTATCAAAAAATGACTTTTTAAAAATGGGTATGTTTATGGCGTTTGTTCGATTTTTTCTTTCAAATCTTATTTCACTGCTTGAATAATTTTACAAAGAGCCACAGAAATAAATTTCAAACAATATTAAATTTATCATAAGTTATCTCCAATCGTTGGTACGTTGATAAGTTTTTGAAAATATTTGCAAATTAGTTGTTTTTAAAACATGTATCACAAATCGTTACTCGTTAATAAATTACAAACGGTGCAAATGAAACGAATGACAGAAGTACAATCAAAATATGTCACGATGGATCCATAACCAATGTTATTTCTTTTGAATAATAATTTTTTTTTGTTTACTTGTTTTTGTAAGACAATAGAACAAAAATAAAATAGCTCCACGAAAAAAAATCGAAAAAATTATTTGTTTGACCAGCCCATGTTTGTCTAGTGTTTTAAGGGTCACTGAATCCGAATCTGAAGTCCGTTTGACCCTATAACGTCAGAGTTTTCCACAACTTTAATGCTCATGACGAATTACTGGGTTTTCTGGTTTATTTTTTGAAATGATGAAGAACCCTGACCATATGCTAAGTTTTGTCTGATTACAGGAAGTATTTTTTCTACTTTTTTTTTGCTGGAGCTGTGTAATGGATTTGTCCATAACTTGTAAAATATTTTAGCGATACTATAAAAGCACTGACACTTGATCGGATACTTGAAGTGGATAGCAACTCACTATTGGTACACCTACGTCTCCAAGCATGTACAAAACGAATTTTGTATTTGTCTCCGTGCTTCCATGTGCATGTTTCTTATACTTATGTTTTTGGTCGCTAAATGTGCGATTTAATGTACTTTTTTGGAATTTACGTATGTACGCCACTGCTACGGGAAATAAGAACATTTTCATTATTTTCATTTGGATACAATATTGTTTTGATGTTCAGAGCACGACTATTAATTACATAAAAACGTTACATGCTGGTACTTAGGTCCATTACGTACACCATCTTCAGGAACTTATGCTGTTAAAAAAACGCACACATAGTTATACCAGATCTATACTTCAACTAAGCTTGATTAAGCGACATGACATGTCGCACAGAATTACAGATCCAAAAAGTGGAAAATTAAAACGGTGTCTAAGTCTAAGTGTTTGAGGATTTCTTACATAAGAATTGAGATAGTTTTTCTGTAATTTTCTTTGTTGTTTTCATTCTAGTGATTCGTTTTGTTTATTTTATTCTTTACACTTCTCCGACTTGTATGTTGATTATTAGAATTTGGTTATAAAAATTTTGTCCTCGTCATTATGCTTGTTCAGTTGTCTTTATCTTGGTCGATAAATCCTTAATTTTAAGTCTTAGTATTTATAGAATCAGCTGTTTGTCATTGTTTTCGAATAAGCTTTTCTCATAACATCTGTTATAGTTCTTTTTCTTCTTATTTTCCATGTCTCGTATTTTGAGTTTTTTAATAACTGTGTATTCATTTTATTGTACACAAGTATTTTTAGTCCCAGCATTTGTGTCACTACTAGGTCTTTAAGTCTTTATCATCTCTATTTTCATGATTTCGTCGTTCGAAAAAAACGTTAACAGTTCAAATAACGTATAGTTCGTATGGTTCATTAGATTGCAAAGAATATTTATTCTTATTAATTTTCAAATAAATAATAATTGGACTAAATCAGTGCGCGATTGAAAAAACTAATGCAAAAAAATTACGCATAGTTACCAATGTTCTTAAAAATTATGGATGTACATATGATCTTTCATTAGATCGTCAAAAGGTTTGTCAAGTAATGTTTTGAACAAATTTGCAGATTTTGAAAATAATAATACAATTATTAGTCACGTAAGTAATTATCAGCATTTCATGATACTAAACATCAGCATAGCAAATAAAGAATTGTTGGATAAAGTTACTATAACAAGTTAGTCAACACGTAAAAACAAGTAGTCACAATAAATCAAAGATACCTGTATTCTATAGGTTGTACGTTGACTGAAGGCTACTTAAGTTTGCATTAGGTAATAAAAATTTGTTTAAATGATTCTTACAAAATTGTACATAGTTCTAAAATAATCGATGGATTAAATAATATCGCCTTGGATTAACAAATTCTATGAATTAAAAGTGATCATATTCCTTTAAAAGAGGTAGTTATAACATTATCAAGAATCAATAGTTCCTACTATATTTTACACGCTAAAATTGGCTGCTCACTATTTTAAAATACAAGTTGATATATTTTTAAAATAAGATCAGACTAGAAATGACAATAGTGAAGGTTTAAGGAGTTGAATAATCAAGGCTCAACAAGTTGAGAACTAGTAATGCACATACTTGAGAAAAAATTGATCTTTACTTCAATCGTATTTCTTTTTCGCCGAAGTATGAAATCATACCCTTTTTTGCCAGGAATAAATCATTATCGTTTCGGTTAAAATTTAGAATCGTATTTTTTTTTGCTGCCAATTCGAACGGTACTCTTTTTTCTCAAAAACTCAAATCTTATTCTTTTTCTTGTAAGGATCGACGATATGTTGTATTACCAGAGGTAAAAATAAGAGAGTAAGAGAGAAAAATATATCAATGACAACGTAAATTACTTTTGAACACAATAAATGTTTGCAGGCAATTTTGAAAAAGTGTATCACAGGGAAGTTTAAACGAAATGTAAATAATAGTCAATATAATGCAGGCACATGTTTGGAGAAATTTGCTCCTTGAATAAAATTAAGACCCAACAGGCAATTTTTTGTATTTTCAATGCAAAATTTGACTGAGTTCTAAGGCGCAGTTGGAAAGCAATTTAAAATATGTATACTAAATGTGCACTTTTTCTTTTGCTACCTCCACGTAATATTTTTTGAAATCTAAGATAAGATTTTGGGGGATGCAACTTAGTGCAGCAATTGAGTGTCGTGATTCGGGTCTTGCTGCGCTTGATATACAGAAAGATATAGATAAATATCATTGTCGGCACAACAGAAAATAATAATCATTATTAAAAATAAATTAAATTATTTTACTTCTAGCTGAGACATGTAATGTTTGTTGGGTTAACTTCGCGCCAAAACATACATTCACACTCAAGCACTCCATAGTCGAGCGAGTTGAAGCAAACAACAAGCAACAAGGGTGCGTGTAAAACAGGTAACCTATTAATTTCCCAAATTGCATTACTTGAACAGTAAACTTCTGAATAAACTGATTGCTGATTACGATTAGTTCGTTGATAAGCCAAAAATAGAGGAATCGATGATTTTTTCTGTTATTGATGTATCACATCATTATTCGAAGAATTTATATCATACAGCGATTCCGTAATAACATTGATTTTAACTAATTTATAAAAGTGTAAAGCGGAGCAGAAAATGGATGTTATGATCAGGAAAAATTCTTTTTCTATCGAGCTGCTATTCGAGAGTTGTCAAATTAAAAGATAAGTGCTGAAATTTTCATTGAAAGTATGTAGAATAAATTAATATTTATTCTTAATAATAATCAAGCTGCTGTTTTTACAGTGTGTAACATGACGACATTAGATTTAGAGATCGACAATAATGAGAATTCACATACATTTATTGTAAGAAGGAAATGAGTAATACATCAATATTTAGCTTACCTGACCATAGAACTAAGTTCTTGAATAATTTCTTGCCTATGCTGCTGGACTCTTACAGTAGCCGCATATCGAGAGGGATGTGCATCCATACTTCCAACTACAGCAGCTATGCTTGGCTTTTTGTTATCACCAGCGGGAGGGTGAGTTACATCAGCTCCAAGGAATATAACTGGTTCATTGAATACTTTTGGTCTAATACTCGGGACTAAAATACTATTAATGCCTCCTAATTTGACATTAATTTTCAAGCACAGATTTGATAAAGTCTGAGGTGATGTTTTGTTAACATTTTTTGCTTGTACACACTGAGTAGCCATTCCTAGTAAAGTATCTCCGACTCTTTTTACTTCCGCTGTAACGTAAGCAATAACATGTAAATATTTATTAGTTAATTAGATAAAAGTATCTAGGTATTATCGAAATACATTACCATACACTGGTGTTTTTCCTGGTAGAACTACACATACCAACTGCAATGCTTGAAAAGTAGATTTTAAATATCTGAACATGGGCTCAACTTGATCAGGGCCTGTGGCATATTTGCAGAAACAAGGTTGACCTATTATTGGCATACCCGCATCATTACTGATTTTCTGAAGTTGAGATGTAAATGAACGTAATGCATCTTCTCGAACTGTTCGTTGAGGCGCAAAACATGCTATTGCCCAAACACGAATCTCAACTCCGGTAAAAAACTGTTTCCCTCGCATGTCCCAAACACCTTGATTTGGTAAGGCTTGTTGCTTTGTCTTGAAAAAAAAATTTAATAATAATTTTTTGCTTATCATGTTTGATAATAATAATAATAATAAAATAAAATCTCGAACGTTAATTCAGTTGTATTATAGCATTACAGCATTAGCAGTAGATTAATTAAAATACCGTTTATTCATTCATACGTCAGGAAATTCAGATACTTTCTCTGGTCATATGTACAAATTAGTGCCGATAGAGCTTTGCATCCAGAGGCTAGACCTTTGAATTTTAAACCCTTAGAACGGTCTTATGAAGCTATACTACTTTATAATGATTAGAGATTACAATCTCGCAAAACGGGGTCCCGTAGTTCCACGGGATCTCGCACTATTTTTCGATTTAGATCCCAAACGCTGTTTCGCGGATCCAGCATATTTGAAAAATAGCGCCTTATCTTCCGAAAATATTTTTCTACAGGCCCGTGGCGATATCTTTTCGTAGCTCACCAAATCACTGCAAAGTGCTGCTCATAAGTCGCTGTAATGTTGACTTTTCCGGCTTATTTTGGACTCTCGTAAGGGACTATTCAGAATTTCGTGTAAGTAAATAAATAAAAATGTATGTCTTTAGTGATATCTCTTGCTAGCTTATGAGTGCTTCTTTGTTTGTACTTGTAAAATTATTAGATACTCTTAGTGCCAATTTTGATTGGAATTTTTTTTACTTTCTGATTTACAACTCAAAGATTTAAAATGCTAAAGTTATATCACATAAGCTGTTCTAATTTATTTTATAAATAATTATTATTGCTGGTAAAAGGTGAATAAATCATGGCTGTGTTTGAAGAATCAAAACCTTATTCAGAAAAAAAATAAGATACTGATGACAATGGCAATGACAGCCAAAAATGTGTGGCGTTATTTCAAGAAAAATTACAGAGGCGGTACATGTCTTCTGACCAGACAATAGTCGAAAAGACTATGAAAAAGTTTCAAAAAATAAATGGCGTGCTTTAAGACAGATGGAATCAGAGGGTCCTACTTGTCTCTGGCCTATGATTATATCTTGACTGTCAAACCGACTATCATAGACACTCAAAGAGCGTTTTCTGCAGCAGGATATATTTGTAGTTCTTTAAGAAGCAGGCTGCAAGATGATACCATAAGAAACATTTGATTTTTAAGAGCATTTTTTAAACAGTTAGTTGTATAATTAATAAACCTCGACTCTAAACAAAGTGATTGACGATAGTGATTTTGATAATAAGTACCTATGAAATTGCATGAGCACAGCATTGAGAAATTTCATATGACGGTTTTATTACAAGAGCAAGCAAGGTAATAATAGAATAAGAATAAGCAACAGTAAATTATTCTATATCATACAAAAAAAGCATTTAAAAACAAACAAAATATATTTATTGTGTATGGATGTTATCAGGTAACTTGCCTCATTATTTCTGACTGATTATTTTTATTAGAAAGAACTGTAATAATTACTAACATTTTACTTGATACTAAATTATCTCAGGATACGAGATGTTATTATTTATTTATTTTAAATATAATAATTTAAAATAAAAGTTCTTTTATAAAGTATAGAATCTGGGTTTTTTTATGTCGATCCGAAAAATTATATGTGTGGGTACCGACTGAATCTTACGCAGGATCGACCAATCCTGCGAGATTCAAAAAGCTGCAGGATTGCAATCCCTAATAATAATCTTATCAATGTTGACAAATCTAGAAAGTCTTCTATAGATACGGTTCATGTAAAATTCACGTATGCACGTAGACAAAATTAATTACAATTTCGTCGACTTATCAACATTATATGAAAATCATAATGTACCTCAGCTCCATAAGAACATGCCAAATGTTTGGAGGTTAGAATTCCATATGGATATATGCACATGGCTAATTTGTACATTTATTTAATGTAGATTTAAAGCTTTTGCACTTATTTGTAAACATCAAATAAAATAAAGATCAAATTCTTGACGGTAGGGATATTTAACAAATATAATAATTAAAAAATAATATTATTGTAAAGATAAGCAAATAATCTTTTAATAAACTTATTTATATAAAAGAAAGACTATAACTTGTAACTTTGCGCTGAGCCATTGCAAATCTTGTATTGTTGCCATGTTCGAAATATCACTTTAGCAGGTTCCATAATTAGATTAAAATGTATTCTATAATTATTTATGATTAAGGTGGCCTTGGCGTTTGTTGCCGTACCAAGCGAGAGGAACTTCAAGATTCTATGGATTATGAAAAGTATTTTGTGTTTATTGTTAGGATATCAATACAAAAAAATAATAAGAACTCATTATTTACATCTGCGCATGCGCAGGAGACGATATAACACTTTTCTCTTAGTTTGTTTAAAATCTAAGTGGTTTACTTATGATGTTTACAATTGAAAAAGTAATCTCATGAAAAATGTACAAATACAATTTTTAATTGTAGAGGTTTGTCATTTACTTTTGTGGTTATAGTCGTTTTAGTGATAATTTCTATAAGACTGCGTGTTAAATTAGTGAGTTTTCAGTAGTGTTTTCAGTAGCGAGTTTCAAAAAATAAAGTGGTTGATCCTGGTATTTATTTATCGCAAATAAAATTGGCATACTTTATTAACATAATTTCAGAATTTCAGAGAACTTTATTATTCCAGTAAAAATCGCCCGAGCCACCTTAAGGATGTTCGGTATGGATAAAATCCTCCATTGAATTTTTTTGAAATTTTGACTAGACGTTTTTATTGTTGTTACAATAAACCTGATAAAATTTCCAGAAGTTCTTCTGTTTTGTTTTCGAGGTATTAAATTTTATAGTTCAGTCATTTTAACATGGACGCTTATGGAAAAAATCATATAAACTCAGTTTTAAGAAAACCGGCCCATTTAATTTCACCAATTTTTTTATATGTCACAGATTATGTTATTAATTTATTGTATACCAAGTTTCGGTATTTATGAAATGAAAAAGATCTCTCAACTTCGAAAGACGATAGGGGTGAGTATATGTAGTGTTGATCATTTTGGGCTCTAAATTGTTGATCTCTTGATTGTCAACCAGGGTTGCCACACACGTGAGTCACTATTGTCACTATTAGTCACTATTTTAAAATCGTTTCACTTTTCTCACTATTTTCGAAATTTGGTCACTATTGTCACTATTTCAATGCTCAGAGGTGAACTCATTAAAGTTCAGTTTTTACGAGCTGGACTGGTGGCTAGACTTCTGGAACTTTTCCTTTGCAAGTTTTGTGAAATAAATTTAGAAACGATTAGTTAATGTGTATTCGCTAATATATTTATATGTTTATCTTTGGGTACATGTACCCCATATTTTCATATTTCCTTTGCAGAATTGAAATA
>JAPYYV010011831.1:0-11143 GCA_030522625.1 Copidosoma aretas | reverse complement strand
GTCCGCAACGTAGCCCTGGTTGGATCGCACTTGAGTGGCGGACACTGTTTTTCCTACCGAGGGCGCACCAGCCTCTCAAAAACGCCCGAAGTAGGAGAATTATTATACAATACACGTAGATATCATCGACCTAAAATTGTGTCGATATTTCGATACTAATGCGAATGAGCGAATACCTATAAATATTGACTGGTCAAGCATAGGAAAAAATGTTAACTGGAACAAATCGAACAATTGACCTCCTTTTCTTCACAGGGATCAATGACGAGGAGTCATGACCACCTCTACCGGCCAGAAGATATTTCTGACGAGGCAGTCGCATTCGGAAAAACCGAAATTTCGTTCAATCTCCACAAAGTTCTAACGCTCATTTAAATTTTGGATGATGGATATAGAACTACGTGGATAAAAAAAACAACAAAAAAAACAATAATCAATAAATACAACAAAGAATAATTTACGAATTGGGAAATAAACTTGAAATAATAATCATCATCAGCCGCGCGATAATAAATACCGTAAATCGAGGTTTTTTTACAATCTTACGTTAATTATTTCATCTTTAGCTGCAAGTGATATTTCTTTGTGTGGCAAATTAAAGCCAGATAAGCTGCAATCAATATAAGTACCTTCTACATGATCTGGTATCTGAGTCTGAGAATCCTTAAGTTAGATATTAATAGTCCGTTCGGTAACTCTGACTTTTTGACGGGTTAGTCCAAGTTTTCCATTTATATCACAAAATTTCCAATCAACTTTTTTATTTCAGATTTTTGACGTATCGGATTATACTCGCTAAATATTTTCATTAATAGAAATAGGCAATTTGCCATTTTTTTAGGTGGACATATTGAATTTAACATGGGGTCACACTGTTCATTATATCATATATACATATATGTATATACCACTTCATTTAATATTTATTTCAATAGGGTTGCACAGAAAAAGGTATTCTATCTTCCATGAAACTGAGTATGCTATATTTTATCATCACCTAAACTAAGCCGTATAATGCAACATCTGAGCATGATTGGAAATCGGCAAGTAGTCGATAAATCGATCGTGAGATTTGTCATGGGTATCAGTCGCAGGAACAGCGATCCCAAATGTGGCAGATTATTCTGTCACGTTACTACCTTTCACCAATCGGCAATCACCATGGGCTAAAGTGGTAACGTGACAGAATATTCTGCCACATTAAATTTGGGATCGCTGCAGGTCAGGAACTAAAGTTAAATAAGCTTTTAAAATCATTCGAGATAAAAATCTCCCCCTGTTTGATTGTGTCCCGATTCAAATTTATTATCATTGATGAAATGCAATCAAAGCACAATAACAGACAGTTTGGTACATAAATAATTGAAAATAACTTGAAGATCTCTGTGTATCGTCTGTAAACTAAAAGTAAACTTTCAAAATTGGTAAAAAACGAATTTTTTAAACTTTACGCATTTTTTATTAAAAAATTTAAAGCTTTACTGAAAACTTTTTGGCTTATTTTTTGTCAACGAGCTCCAGAAAATTATAAAAAATGTGTGCATGTTATTGGATTGGAAATAATAATGGTAAGTATATACGCGCGATTCACATCAGGACTAAAGAATGTTCGGCTTTGGTTCGGGTGGTATTACGCAATACGCATGCGATTTGGGACATACTTTTCGAAACTTTTTCGTCCCAGGTGCGTGACGTAAGTACTAATATTTAATGAATCAAATTTTTTATATTGATGAAATTAATTTCTGCAACAAAGTAAAGTGAACATTTTTAGTTTTTGACCAAAAAATTTCGACTCGGCGTCATCATACTACGTTGATCGTGTATCTTTTAAACATTTACTCGAGGATTCTCAGCATTTATATCATGGCATATGGATATAAGTGCGCGTGAGTATTTGTGTAACGTGTACAAAGTGTATGTCTTTAATTACGTAATTATACTTTAAACAATAAAAGCGAAAGTATCGACAGTTGAGATTATAGAATAAGACTGATTTTTTCGAGGTAAAAGTTACAAGATATAATGTACCTAATACTTTTTACCTTTTATCGTACTTGTTTGATTATCATATTTGAATTTTGTTGATTAGATTATCTGCCCAAGCAATTATTGATAAGCTCATTGTTTTATGAAAATAATAAAATGAATAATCAATGATAAACTCAGCATTCACCATTAGATCAAGGTTACAAAGGTTACATAGACGTACTTTAAAAAAATATTGTATTATATTCTGCAAGAAATCCAATCAATAAACTCACAACTTGAACAGTAAATCAAACACCCCGAAAAAATCTGTTTTTAAAGGCCTTTTTAAAACAAAATTGTTCAATAACCATCATGTGTTCAAAAGGAAAAAAAAGTATTTTTTAGTTCACCCATCTGAATTTTTATTATATTTAATTAAATATCCTACTACACATGTATTTGAAGTAGTTTCTTCGTGTTTTTTAAATTGAATTAATTATCGCTTAATTATACTGCTAATGTTTGTGCGATCATCATTTAATATTTTTTCATCATTATTTTTGTTAGGTGAATATAGTAGTTTCCATAATTGGTGCAACCATATTAGAACTATATTACACGCGCATCAATAATGTACGTAAACTACTCCCCTAATGACCTTAATGAGGGTACAATAAACGACCAAATTGAAATAAAATGCCCGAGATAGGAATTAGTAATTTCTGTGATATTTTAAATTCATTGTGTTTAGTTAGACTTACTAATAATTCTATATTATTAATGTTAAATGAGAAAATATTAGGGAATGTTTCTATTGAAAAACTTAAAAGTAAACATTTTCTCTCTAGACATAGAACACGACTTTTAGTGTACAAAATAATGCTTGATAATCAATTATTTCTAGTGGTACAACAGCTAAATTATTTTTGGTTCAAATTTAGATTTAAATAAATTATTTAGTATTTTCTGAGACTGTAACATTATATTTTCTGCAGAAAAACTTGTTTTTGTGTATGTACATTATATTTTCAATGATTGTATTTCCTGCATGTGTATGCACATACTCAAGAAAGGAGCAGACAAGAGGAGTTCAAAACCGTGAATCGATGGCCGCGATTCAATTCTCGATTTTTCAGTTTTGATTCAGATAAAACTTCTTTTGAATCCAAATTTTTTTTTCGATTCATCACCACGCTTTGTGAAAATCTGATACATTCTTCATCCGATTTCTTAAAGAAAGACTAATATAGATTAACAAGTAAATTATTGTCTTCACATCAAGCTTCATAATAATATGGCTGCAAATTTTAAATTTATTTTATCTTCAGATCATGAATTTTCAATTATACTTTAATCTTTAATCGTAATTTTTTATCTCGATTCAACTTTGAATCGTACACTTTTTATCTCAATCGCGGTTCAACATTGAGGCCGCTGCCAAATAATCACGTTTGCTTGCGTTGCAGAATTAAAGGCAGAGTTTCTGATTTCTGAGTAATGAGTATAGACGAAAACACATGTACACGCGTATATTGATATATGTCGTGTATGTAGGTATATATCACAGTATAACTTTCGTTCACATGTGTGAATTACAGCGATTTCCGCAGTCCGTACTCCGTAAGTCCGTACTCCGCACGCTCGCGGTTGCGCATAAAATCTCAATTCATGAATCGGGAATAGTAAATCGCGATTATAAATTTTCGGTTCAATGAATCGGAGTTTAAGATTCGAGTCTGATCCAATGAATCGAAAAATTTAGTTACGATTCAAATGTTCGATTCATTTAGAAAATTTTAGTATTAAATAAGTAACCGATTATCAATTTAAAATAATGCTAAATATTTTAATCATTGGAATATGTGCAATGTCAATGTTGAATCGAAAAAAGCTGCGGCCGATTCGCGGACAGCTCAATGTAGGAGATAAATTATCATAGATTTGATTATTATATTAAAGATATGGACATAATTCTTAATCATCTAAAGAAAAAAAAAAATTATGATTTCATAAATTATCAATTCTTTGCATTGATTTTTTGTTAGACTTGTGAAAATTTTGTACGTTTGTGATTTTTTTTTTTTTGCAAAGTACTGTAATGGAGAACAAAATATATTTAAATATGAATGAAAACAAATGCCTCATACTAAAGTTTGAAAAAAAATGGAATATTTTTGTACATTTAATTGAAAATTAAAACATAAATGTATGTACCTCGAAATCATTGTATTTTGGAACTGTACATACATAAGACAAAATACAGACGGAAAGAAAGTTTAATGAAGTTTCATATGAACTTGATTTTTAATCATTTATAATTATTTTATTTATTTCAGATTACTAAAAACGATAAATCGTACATGAATGATGATAACATGAAGGGTACGTTTAAATTCTATTGTTGGATCGTTAGTTTGTTAAGGGGAATTGTGCGGTTAAGCTTTTTTATTTTCAAAAGCATATCAGTTTTACGTAAACATTATTTTGCTACTGCAATTTCACTACACTCAACGAACGAACGATCCAAGTAACGAACGATAGAATTCGAACGCGCCCATAATGTTCTCTCCAGTAAGATAAGGTTGAAAATTTTTAATTCTACTGTAACATACAGTAAATTATAATAGTGTGTACAGAGTTAGAAGTCTTATTTTTATTACTAAAATAAGCCATCATATTGTGTGTTCTTTGTCTCTCTCTTTTTCTTCGAATATTTGAGTAGTAGATGAAATATTTGAAAAATTACGAGAAAAATTATTATTTTAAGTTTGGGTTCAGTATATATTTATGGTAGAAATAAGAGGTGACAATAATTTGATCCTATTTCAAGAAATTGATCTTTTTTCTTTTTATTCTGTAATACATTTATCCTTATTGAATTAAATGTAAACCGTCGTAAACCGTGGAAAATGAAATTTCTGAGTTGCTCGCGAGCTTATACATGTGCCATCCTATTTATTTATATTGAAAAATATATTGTCCTACACATTCTGTAATATGTTGTAAGTACGCTGTGTAAAAGTTTAAGAAAAAAATACGGAAAAATACCATTGTAATAATTAAGTGAATCAATAATCAAGGCCTTAAAAGATTGAAGAAACAAAAGTAACAAAAGAAACACCTGTGTAATTTAGATGTATGCACGTAGTTTAAAATGTTGAGAAAACCCCTACTAATTCAATCGTTGTTTGTAAAAATTATTGTAAGTATTTCTCTCGAAAATAAATTTCATATTTCAGAGACTTAATGTTGTATTAATTTTCTATTCTCGAAAATTTGCAAGTAAAGAAGCCTTACATCTCATGTTTGGCACCCTTGGCTTCGCCTCGGGCGACAATATACATGAGATCTGAGACATTCTTTACTTTTGCTCCCTAGAAGTGTAGCTAAATGTACTAATTTATCATACCAAAAACAAAAAAACAATCAAACAAAAAATTCATCACCTTAACGGTAATAATTCATTTTGAAGTTTTTTATAGTGCATCAGCTCCTCCTTGCTAACTGAAGGCACAAGTTCTTTACTGGCACACAGAAGATCCTCGAATTTGACAATGACATTTTGACCACTGAGCAGTTCTTGTTTCGTCAGTCCTGTGTCGGTTAAGAGCCTCCTTACAGCTCTGAGCCAAGAACCGGAGCACACGGAATACAGATCGGCCCCACTCAAGTTCTTAGGAAGCTCGGCAAGCAGCTTATTGAGCTCCTCCCCGTGTCTTTCCATGTTGAAGCGCCTCGTAAGGGCCCTCAGTACGCTCAACTGGGATTCGGGCTCCGTGTAGACGCCGACATAAAGCATCCTGTCAAAGCGACCAGGTCGCAGCAGGGCCGGGTCGAGCAGATCTGGCCGATTCGTCGCTCCCACGATGAACACGCTTCCCGAGTCCTCGAGGCCATCCATTTCGGCTAAGAGCTGCGAGACCACGCGGTCCATCACGCCTCCACCGTCACCGCTTTGTCCGCGCTTCGGCGCCAGGGAGTCTAGCTCGTCGAAGAATATTATGCACGGGGCCGCTGCTCTGGCTCTTTCAAATACCTGACGCACATTTTTCTCGCTTTGGCCGACGTACATGTTGAGCAGCTCGGGTCCTTTTACTGACAAAAAGTTGAGTTGGCATTCGGTAGCTACTGCCTTGGCAAGAAGAGTTTTCCCAGTACCAGGAGGTCCGTACAGCAATAGCCCAGATCTGCTGAGTCCCGAGGCAACGCCGATCAAAAGGGGCATTTCGATTCTGCGCGTGATTTCACGTTTTAAATCAGCCAGGCCTCCAATGTCCTCCCAATAGACCTTTGGTACACGAGGCGCTCCGATTTTATTCGAGAATGCGGACTGCATGTGCTCTGAAGAAAGTATTTTTTTTCATCAAATCGACGATATCATTGGCGAACAGAGGAGTTCTTCTTTCGTTAGTCGGGGTAGCCAGTAGATCAGGTTTTACATCCGTTGTTGAATGGTATTCAATGAAATTTTTCGCATAAACGAAAGGTCTTTGCTCAATAAAGTCACAATGGGCGAGCTCGGGAAGGTGATTTTTTTATTGCAAAATAACTTTGAAAAACAATGTGTTTTTTTTTGTCATTTTGAAATATCTTGAAAATAAAGGATATCAGTGAAAGAAGTTTCAAATAAAAGTTGTCAAGTAAAGCGGATAATTTTACGTAGGGTCCAAGTATTATAGACTGTTAAAAATTGTTTTTCCTACCTCGGGCACTTTTACAACCCTGGTACACCCTCGGTAAGAAAAACAGCGTTCGCCCCCCATGTGCATCCGACCAGGGCCGTCCCAACAGTCCTTTGGGCGTTGCTTCGCAAGCGCCCTCGGGCCCAGGGACCCAGGGACCGCCCTGGAGAGATGCACATTTGTGAAGAAAACTATTTTTATATCGAAAACATGTAATTGGTAACCAAACTGTCTGCAATCTTTGCGCATTTCTTGTGCAATTTTTTTTACCCATTTAAAAAATCATTGAAAAATGTACTATTACTACCTGGTTTCAATCAGCAAGTCAAGAGAAAATAATATATCAAAAATATGCGATTGAATTACGATGCATTCGCGATTGCACAAGAATTGCACAATAATCGGAAGCAGACGACGCAATTTCGGCGCAATCGCGAGTGCAGAGACTGCAGTCTGCAGAAATTTTGTTACCAGGGTATCCAGGTTATAAAATGCAACAAACAAGTATTAAAAATGAAGGGAAAAAATCATTTTTTTATTATGAAATTTGAAACGTCACGTAATTTTTAATCAGCGCAATGTATTCGTTCAAGGAAGAGAATAAGCCCAAAGAATTGAAAAAGGTTATGGAAATTTATTGCATTTTTTTAAGCTTCGGTATGTGTAGAATGTAACAACAACATTTTATGAAAAAAATCGCATCATATTTAGCACTAGCTATATTATTTTCAGGTTAAGTGACACTTCTCATAACTTTAAATAAACATTTATGACACAATATATGCTATACAGGGGTGATGAGCCACCTTAAAACGTCGGTACATTTTTTCGATAGGAAATAGTCTCGGAAATAGTATTTTTCGTTCCAAATGTGCCTCTCTCCAGGACCGCCCTGGTTTGGATGCACACGAGGGGCGAATCCTATTTTTCTTACCGAGAGTGTACCAGGGTTGCAAAAGTGCCCGAGGTAGGAAAAACAATTTTTTGCAGTTTAGAATACTTAGTCCCTGCGTAAAATTATCCGCTTGATAACTTTGTTTCCGAAGTATTGCAAAATAACTGAAAAAGAGTGTTTTTCAACGTTTTTTTGCAATAAAAAACCAACTTTCCGAGCTCGCCCATTGTGACTTTTTTAACAGGTCACTATGTGGGAAAAGATCTTCCGTTTCTGCCAAATTTCATTAAATTCAATCCAACAACGGTAACCCTAATAGCACACAAAGTTTTAAAAACGTTTTAAAAACGTTGAAAACAAAACTTTAAAACGTTTTCTGAAACAGTTGATTCGACGTTTTATAAACGTTTTTAAAACGTTGAAAATATCCGCTTTTGTTGTTGTAAAAAATCACGCCAGAATCGCTTGTGCATTAGATTTTTCGTAAATAATGAGCCACATAGACGTTACTATCTGGATGATAACACCAATACTGGGGGCCTAAGCTAGTGTATGATAGTTTTCACAATTGTCTAATATACAAATAAATTTTTACATTTATCTAAATTATGTGATGAACAAGCTTAAGCCTCCAGTGTTTGTGTTATCATCCGGATAGTAACGCCTATCTGACTTAGTATTTACAAGAAAACTAATGCAAACGCGGTTCTGGCATGATTTTTTATAACAACAAAAGCGGACATTTTCAACGTTTTTAAAACGTTTTCAGAATGTTTTATCAAATTTTCCGAAAACGTTTTAAAGTTTTGTTTTCAACATTTTTAAAACGTTGTGTGCTATTAGGGAAAACCCGGCTTATGAACCTCTGGCTTCCCGATTATGTAGACATTTTCATAAATTATAGTACAACTAGAATGAGAATTTACCGATTGCATGATTAAAGTCACTGACTGATAACACTAGACTAATTTCTTCTAGTGAGCCCTTTGTGTGGAAAAGTCGTTTGATGGCATGTGTCACGAGGGCTTCGAGATCAGCCAATGCGAAATCCGAACAAATCGCAGCTACTTTTTGAAAATCTACGTCGCACTTAATTCCTTTTTTTTTTACGTACCACGACAACATATCTGACCTTTGTTTTTGCTTCAAATTTCCAATGACAATTTTATCAACAAACATTCTGTCTGCGTCAATTGAAGTTTCAGGATCAGTAGACGTTGCAACGATTATCATTGGGTACTGCAATTTCTTATTGTACAGTTTATTCACATCACTTTCAAAAGTTGCGAAAACTCGTTCGTCTTTTTGTCCGTCAGTGGTAATTCCGAAAATCTATAGTTTAAAAATTCAAAATTCAATATAAAAATATTCAAGAGTCGCAAAATAAAAGATTTTTGCGCTACATTCAGCATGATACCTGAATATTTCTGAGGATTAATAAGCACGGGACGCACATTTCGGCATCGTGAAGAATTATTCGTAATTTAGCCTCAGTTTGAGCAGACGTCAGCGATTGAACCTCAGCAAAATCAGCTTCTATAAAATTTAAACCTAAACTTTTGGCTACAGTTTTTATGAGTCGTCGCTTGCCGCTACCATTTGGACCTTGTACGAGAAATATTGGCTTGATGTTAATACATGTGCCTGCAATTAGTTTATTTATTTCTAAAGTTGATAAGTAATCAGCCAATAATTATTTCTATAAACTAATACATTGAAATATTTATACTCTGCATGAATGGAGCTATGCATGATTGTAACTGATCTAATGGCTCTTTAAGGGGGGGTGGCCAACTGTGAAAAGGATGTAACTGTTTGTTGAATAGTACTTGACACAGACATTTTTGTGGAAGATAGCTGGAAATATGTGTTTCTTGTATTAAAGTTGTTTGCCCGTAAACAATAAAACTTCCAAGTGCAGCGGCACCTCTCTCTCTAGTATTTATCGAATTCACTTTGAAATGTAACATATCTACTTTAGAATCTACTGTGCAATACTTAATTTCTGGAACGTGATTCTTTGTATACACTCTAAAAATGTCATTTTTTCTGAGATACTTTGGAGTAGAAAAATGGTTTTGCAATAAAATATTAATAAGATCATTTGTGAAATCCTTAGGACTGAAAATCAAAGATATTTTCATTTCTGATGCAAACGAGATGAACTTGCTGGCAGCTGCGACTAAAAACAAAAACAAAAAAAAATAAACCAACATAGTACATAAAGGTGGTTTGTTACGTGACAAAATAATATAATGGTAACATTAAGTACCTAAAAAATAACCTATTGACGAGATTGAACTTTTCAAATTCAAATGATTTATAACATTAAACTTCATGTTTTCAGACACATAAACACAATTCTTCTCGATATCATTGGTAAAAATAACAAGTACTGTGTATTTTTTTGAAGAAAATCTATTGCACAAGTGAAAATGTTTAATTGATTTATCACTAGGATTCCCATTACACAAAATGTACAAGTTTTCATCGACAAGAGAGTCTTTGCAATTTAAATGTTTCGTAACAAAAAGCGAGAATTCTTTATTTGAGACACAACGCAAGTTTAAATCCATATTCCAAATTGGTGATAGTTTTATGAAAACGTAGTAAGTAAGAATAACCAATCTTGAATGGTATTTTTTTACGATCTTTGTCAAAAAAATAGTCAATTCAATAATTTTTTCTTTTTTATTCATTTCTATTTTTCAGTAAAACTTTGCAAAGCATTGATTTTTGGTTAAGTCGAAAAAGAACAAGTAAAATTGCTTCACCCCTTTATAAGTGAATGAATTACTAGATGTTAATTGTTGATTTTAATTGGAATTAACTACTAAGTCTTTCATCACAATTTACATAATCCCATGATTGTATTCCACCCCATGTAAACTCATTGAATTGAATTTCACCGATTTCACGTACACTAAGGGGACATATGTCGCGGACTGGATGAACGACGTTGAGTGTCACTGCACGTGTTAAAGTAGGTTAGATGCGAGCAGCTGTACAATACCTGCTTCAGTGACGCTCAACACGCAGAGTTGCTACTCCGGCTAGTCCGCGAATATCTGTCCCCTTAGTGTACCTAGTTTCACCTATATATGTCAATTTTGATGTGCTAAAACCATAGAGATAATATAGATCGAGTATAGTCGAGTCCTGTGTATACTTAATTACTTATGCGTAACTTTCTTAGCTTCAACATGTGTACTGGGCAAAAAAAATCTTATCTTCAAGACGCCATAAGATGCTTTTAAGATAAAAATTGGTCTGTCCAGATACAAACATAGAAGAAAAAAAAGTTACACAGTACGGCCCCAGGAGTGGTAGTAATGGTAGTATGTAACTTTTTCAGCTACGACAGAAGGATCTGCACAAACCAATTCCCGTCTTCTAAACAGCGTGAGATGCATTTAAGACAAAAATTTGTCTGCCCGTATCTTTTTGGCCTTTTTGCTGAAGCTGAAAAAGTTACATACTACCACCCCACACTGTAAAAATTACTGTACTTTGTACATTTACTATTCAGTTAGTAATTCCCATCCCAAGCATCCCAAGTCTAGTAATATTACTACTCGCGTTGTAAATATGTGAC